>OZ030005.1:112919552-113099552 GCA_964023405.1 Apodemus agrarius
TCTTTGATGACACTTGTGCCTTTATCCCCATTTCTTTTGTGTGTATTCTGTAGATATTGTCCTTGTGCTTACCATGAGGACTGCATGCAACATTCTGTAGCAACAAGAGTCTATTTTTAGCTTTGATCAGCTTGGCCTCAATCACACTAGAAACCCCATCCCTCCACAGCTCTGCCCCGTTCAACCCCAACCTTATACTCCTGATGTCACAAACTCCACTTCTTTTGTACCCACTTTAATGTGGGCTTGTCATTGTCTTTTAAATATAACTAAAGAATAAAAGTAGAGGCCAGTGAGATGGCTCAGCAGGTAAAGGCACTGGCCACTGCCAAACCTGACAACTGGAGTTCAGTCCCCAGGAAAGCATCCACTCCTGAAAGTCTTCCTCTGAGATTCACGTGCATGCAGCATGCACAACTGTAAACTCCTGAGCACACGCAAGTGCACACACACAACTAAGTAAATGATTATATGATGTTATTAAATAATAGGTAAAGTTACAAGCCAAAATTATAACAGTAATCGTATTACAGTCTTACAAGCATCTCCATGTTAATAAGAAAACTTGTGTTTTCTTGTTTGTTAATACCCAGTTCCTTTCATTTCAAGATGAGACTCCTGGAACTTCTTCTAAGGCAGGACTGGAGGTGACAGACCCCTCCTGATTGGACTCTCTGTGAATATCTTAATTTCTCCCTCACATTTGAAAATAATGAGTAACTGGTTGTTGTTCTCTCTCTCTTTCTCTCTCTCATTCTCTCTCTCTCATTCTCTCTCTCTCTCTCTCTCTCTCTCTCTCTCTCTCTCTCTCTCCACTTCAAATATATGATCTCATGTCCTCTCACCTTGCAAAACATCTGCTGAGAACTTGACGGTCAGTCTCCTTGAGGGTCTCTTGGTCTTGGAGAACAAGAGTTGCTTTTCCTTTAGACACTCAAGATCAGGCCTGTGTCTCCAGCCTTCCTGTGTAGATTACAATTCCCACAGGTCTCCTCGGGCTTCCCCTGGAGGTGCTGTCTGTTTGTATTAGACTATTTATGTCTTTCCTTAAACTCAGTAGTGTTGGGCCTTTGTTTCTTCAGAGAAGCTGAACAGCTGTGCCTTCCCTGTGTCTCCCAGACTGCACTTCGGTCTGGAAACCCTGTGGGTTTCTTCATTCTTGTTCTTCATGAGAAACAGTTTCAAGTGACCTACACTTACCTTCACCCACTTGTTTTTCTGCCTGTTGGGTCTCCTGGCGAGCCCCTCTACTGCATGCTTATTCAATTTCTATATTCTGGGTCCTAGAACTTATCTCTCTTTCAGGAGGTTGCTCCTCTCTTGATATTGCTGTTGGATTCATTTGGAGTGCTTCTGATCTCCATTTGATCTTTGTGTTTTTCTTCAGCTGTTTGAGCAAATTTAACATAGATATTAAAAAACACACACATTGTCTAACAGACAAGGTCCACACAGCTTGAGTTTCTGTTTCAGGGGATTGATTTTGTCCCTTTCAATAAACGGCATCTCTCTGATGTTGGCATGTTTTGATATGCCTGTGGTAATTGATTGAATGTTGCACATGTGGGGGAAGAAGCCTCCCCCACCTTTTTCAGTCATGCAGATAATAAAGGAAGGCAGTCGCTAATGTGGCTAGGTGAGGGCTTCATGTCATCTGCAGCCTTTCTGACATTTGCCTTTTCTGGTCCTTTCTGTGTCCTCTCCCCCTGTGCCAGTTTTCACAGTTACATGGCCAGTGTTACTAACTCCAGTTCCCTTTTAGGAATTCACCTGTGCTGCTTCTCGCGACCTTGGCAGTTGTGGTGTGTTCCTTGCTCTAGCACCTCTCGGCCACAGGTGCCCACCACAGAGATAACCAACCTGGGAGTCAAATTATGATGGTATTCCCCTGTGACCTTGAAATAAGGCAGGAGAGAAAGCAGTTCACTCAGTGTCTCCTGAATAGTCCAGGACACTGCAAACAAGTTCAAGCCTTTTCCATGAGCATGGAGTTGGGCGGCTTCCTCTTGACTGCACTGCACCACAGCCCAGGCATGGCAAGAAAGGGCAAGAAAGAATGACACAAAATACCCTGCATTCTGGGTGTGCCTTTAGCTACTAAACTGTTGCAGGCCCTTCACTGGTTTCTAGGGTTCTCACCGAGCTACTTTGGGCAATCTGTTGTTGTTTGATATTTCTGTGAGGACACAAGGACCAGTGGTGCCTTCTATTTGGTGTGCACATCCTACCATGAGTAATTCCTTAATTTCAAAATGTTACCTAAACATTTACCCACGCCTTTAGCCTTATTCATTTTTGCTATGATACTATTTTGTTGAGCAACTACTTTGTGCCAAACACTGTTAATATGGTTTATTTATCTAAAGTTTACTGATGTTTAGGCAAATGTCCCCATTTCATAGGTGGAAAAAACTGAGGCAAAAAGAGAAAAAAAATCACTGTCTAAATGAACCTAGAACAGACAAAGGGAGAATCAGAATTGTTTGTCTTCAGTGGAAAGCTTGAAGAGTATTTGTGGCCACATGTGACTTGGGGTTAGTCCCCAAGTCATTCCCTACTTCTCTGGAGTCTGTCAATGTCTTAAGATGGGACCTAGCTGTGCTAGACTCACACTGGAATGTGACTGTGGAAGTGCGCTGTCCTCTTCCTTGAAAGCAGGAGTGATGCTTGCTATCCAATCTTAACTAGGAGGGGAAGAGAGGAGCAGGTCCAGCCTTTTGGTGGGTGAATGACCAAGGAGAGGAGATAAAGTGGAGCTTCAGAGAACTGAGGGACCTCACCTGCCGCACTGCCAACATCTTTGAGCAAACTTGTGGCCTGCAGCAAGGAGATCGCCTGGCCTTGATTCTGCCTCGAGTGCCCGAGTGGTGGCTGGTGACAGTGGGCTGCATCCGAACAGGTCAGTGACTCACACAGGGGACCCAGGGGACCTCAGTGCTGGGACAGTAGGTGCTGTGGATGCAGTCTAGTACAGATGGAAGCCTAGTACAGTCTCCAGTCTTGGCTTCTATGCTGGAACCATGGAGGAAGCCTCTGTCCTTCCTTCTGAGGATGGACAGCTCAGTTGGAGACAAAACACTGTCTCTTCTTCATATCTTCCTTATTTTTCAAGTCTGTCTTTTTCTCCCACTCTCACGTGTCCACACACCATCTTTCTCTTTCTTTATCACTCTGGAATCAATATGCTCTAAACACAATACCATGTGCCCCTCCCTTCCTCTCTCAGAATCTGTTGTGGATATTGTGAAACCTACAAGTACCAGGTAAGCACCCATGAGCACAGGAACATAAAAATCTGCTAAAACCCGAGATGTTCCCTTCACAAACTCACAGGGTAGTTAAGACCCAAGGCTAACATCAGTGCCCATACACAAGTAACAAATTTTCTTCAATTATCCAAATAATATCCTTTAGAGCCAGTTTGTCTTTAAATCTAACTAAGAATCATGCACTGTATGTAGTAATCAGATCTGCTCCATCTCCTTTAGCCTACAGTGTTTCAGACTTGTCTGCATGGCAGTGACATTTTTGAAGCATCCAAGCCAGTTGTTTTGCAGAATACAGCTCAGGTTGGGGGTTTATGATTCTTCCTTTGTAGCTCTCCTCACCTGAGCTGCATTTGACTGCAACCCTGCAAAGCGAGTCTGCACCTTCCTCAGCACACCTGTCAGAGTGTGTGAAGTGTGCTTTACCCAGATTCAGGGATAAATATTTCATCGTTTAAGTCAGGTGGTATCCACATGCTTTCCCCTGCATGATGCTCAAATCTTTTTCCCCAATAGACTTTTACATGATTTGGCTCTTCGTCAATTGTTCTCAACTGCGTTGAGTGCTACTATTGTGGCCTTCTAAGGAGGTTTTCCATTTGTATCATAACATCAACATTTTATTAATTAAACATGTCACAGAGAGATTTTCCGTCCTTTTATAATTACTTATCCACATTCATGTATAATTTAGAATCCATGTGGGGCTTTGTATGTCAGGCTTTCACTGCCGTGGCCAGTAGCTGAGGAAACATCACACTAAAAGCAGAAAGGCTTGCCTTCACTCATGATTTCAGCCCATCGCTGCCTGGCTTTGTTGCTGCAGAGACAGGTCATCGTGTATAGATAGGGTAGAACAAACTATCTTGGCCAAGTCATGGAGCCAGGAAACAAAGCACAAGAATCAGGAAGAGATCAGGAACACGATAACCTTTAAAGACACTTCTAGTGACTCACTTCAACAAAGACTCCTCTCCAGTGGTTCATCCAAATTATGAGTCCATTTATAGGTTAGTCTGTTCATTAGCTCGTAGACCTTGTCATCCAAACACCTTTCCACATCTTTGGTCTACCAGCCGGATATCAAACCTTTTACATGTGAGCCTTTGGGGATGTTTCATGTACAAACTGTGGAAGAACTCATGGGTTCTCCTTTTGCAATCACCTTCCTCATCTTGGCATGCATATTCTATACCATGTCTTTCTCCTGCCCTCCCTTCCTGCTCTCTTCCCGGCCTTTCTTTTTCCTTCCCTTCCATTAGCTAATAGAGTATAATATGGAAC
This sequence comes from Apodemus agrarius, assembly GCA_964023405.1. NCBI lineage: Eukaryota > Metazoa > Chordata > Mammalia > Rodentia > Muridae > Apodemus > Apodemus agrarius. The sequence goes on from OZ030005.1 coordinate 112,924,103, forward strand.
CAAGAACTAATAGCACAGGCAAAGAGAACATAGAAAGAAAAACCATGTTTCTATAACCAAGAAATGGATAATGGAAAGCCCGAGGCTATATAGCTGAGTTCTCTGTGGTGAGCAAAATTAAAAAAGGCTACAAGCAAAGAAAGGTAGTCCAATAATGGGTTCCCCACATGCAAAAAGTCCTAGTCAGTACCAACACACACACACACACACACACACACACACACACACAAAAGCATGCATGCACACACACATGAACACGCATAAACATGCACACATATGCACAAACACATACATAAAGGCATGCATGCACACACACAACATTCATACACATGAACACACACGTACATGTGCTGACAGTGTACACACCTACATGCATACACATAGCCATTTTGAAAGAGAAAAATAAAGAGGAAGAAAGGCAGATAAAGAGGGGGAGGTACCTTCAATGTCACATGTCAGAATAGGAAATAGGGTATCTTCCTGGAGACAGAGGGCACAGGTATTCTGCAGAGAAGTGATGTGGAAGGAAAGGTCTGTGTTTTGTGGTCTTGAGGTGGTAGGAGGATTGAGAACAAGGCATCTAGTAAGGATGTGATTTTAGTGGAGCAGCCAGGCTTGAACTCATTGGTGGTGGTTATGCTGGATAAAGAGAACATATGGGAACATGCAGAGGACAATGTCGCTAAACTTGAGGTAAAAGAAACAGAGGACATTCTAGGTGGCTTTAACGGACGGATGGGGAAGAAGAGGAAATGGAGCAGGGAGTATTGAATGCCAGCCCTGAATGTCAGCAATGCTGTCCACACAGGGACCGCCACCTAATCCGGCCTAATGTGTGCAGCCTAAGATCCATCTACCCTCTGTTTGGACTCATCTAGTGTAGAAAGGGTTAAAAGCCTACAATTTTGTGTTTGTAGGAATCAGTTGGAGATCTTAAGTTTCTGATTATGAGTGTGTGATTATAAGGATGGGATTTGGCACAGGATATGAGACTCTCATATCCCCCTCTCATCTACCCCATGGTGTAGATGGTCAGTGGACCATACATTGCACAGTATTGTGGGAATTCTCAGCAGATGAGCTGGGCCTATGCACATGGATGTGAAAGCAAGCCATCCTTTCTCGCCCCTAGGGGTCATCTTCATGCCTGGGACTACCCAACTGAAAGCCAAGGACATTCTCTACCGAATGCAAGTGTCTCAAGCCAAAGCCATTGTGACCACAGATAGCCTTGTCCCAGAGGTGGAATCTGTGGAGTCTCAGTGTCCTCATCTGAAAACCAAGCTGGTGGTGTCTGATCACAGCCATGAAGGATGGCTTAATTTCCGGTCACTGATTAAGTGAGTTTTTGATCTCATAAGTGTGATTTCTGAATACAGAATAGGGGAGAAAACCATCTACTTCCAAGCACTGGGAGACAAGTAGCTAGCATAAGAGGCCTTTTGAGACTGGATGCTAGAAACTCTCTTCCTAGCCATGTCATCCATTGTAAAACCTGGGCTTCTTGCTTCTCCTCCTTGGTTTCCTTGGCCCTGGATTCCTTGTCTGAAAAGTCAGGAAGCTGAACTTCCATGTTTTGTCATTAAAGTACATTCGTCCCAGAGGCCAAGCAAAGGAGGGTTGTAAAATCAGAAGACACGTGTGCTGTGTATTCCATGTAGATGAGGAACCTTTTCACATATAAAATGCATATATGAAGTTTAATGGAAATAAATTTTCAACATGAAATGTGAAACTTGAACAACTTGATCATGGTGTGATAGTGTATGACTGTAATCTGAGCACTCGGGAAGCAGGAGCAGATGGATCTCTGCAAGCTCACAGTAGGACTAGTCTACATAGCAAGTTCCAGGACTACACAGTGAGATCATTTCTCAAAATCAAACAAGAATAAGAAATCAAATTTCTAATTTCAGTGGGATAATAGAATAGTAACTTTAGAAGTTGCTATCTCCTATTTCCTGAGAACCTTTGGGCACACCTTACCAGTAAGCTTAAGGTAGGCCTGAAGAAAGACACCACACACACACACACACACACACACACACACACACTCAGACATATCCAGCAATGCTCAACATGGGTGGGAACCATGCAAGGCTTGCTTTCTTGGAGTAACACCTCCATTTCTAAAGCCATTTGTTTCAATAGTAAAGCCAAGTGACCTTTCATAAAGTCAGAGAGCTTACTGAAAACAGTTTAAGATCAAGAAAATGTTTGGGAAATTGTTCAGATTACCCAGTCAGAGTAGTGCCACGGCTTGCTTAGGAAGACCAGCTGTACTGGTGTTCCTCAATTTTTAAGCTTATTTTCAGGATTGAAAACAACAACAACAACACTATACAGCTTACTTCTACAATCAGAAAAGGCTCAGATCATCCTTTGGGAAGGTGCTCCTGACCACAAGCCGGATCAAAGGGATGAAGCTTCCATGCTTCCCACCCAGAGCTGATGTGATATCTGTCCAATAAGTTCCCATTTCCAGCTTACTTCAGACTGGCCCCACAGAATAGACAGTCAGTACTAGCTAAGGTTATGTAATGTCTTAGTCCATATCTTCTTTGGAATTTTTCAGTTAAAGACACACCAGACCCTTTATCCAAATCACCCCAGTCCATAGGAAATCTCCACTGTTTGTCCTCCAGCTGTGCAGATTTCCAGGTTCCCCACTTGATACTTCACGTATGTTGTTGCGTCATCAGAAGATGGGAAAGCAATAATGTAATTTTTTTCTTCCTTTGCCTTGAATCTCTTTGCAGATCAGTATCCCCAGACCATACCTGTATCAAGTCAAAGATGAAGGATCCCATGGCCATCTTCTTCACCAGCGGGACCACAGGTTACCCCAAGATGGCAAAGCATAACCAGGGACTTGCCTTCCGGTCTTGTATCCCTTCATGGTAGGAAAAGAACACTTATTTAAAGGCTGGTCCCCAACTCTGAGGCAAGGGGTGGGTAAACACACATGCATTTTGAGATGATGGCACTCTGGATAGAAATGTTTCCATCTCCTTCCTGGCTTCTGTTCTCTGCTTCAGCCTCTGAAGGCTGAAAATCAGAAAAAATCAGAGATCAGAAATGCTACCTGACATAGTCTCAAGATGACAAAAGAGGATGCCTCTGGGTTCTGCTGGGCACTCTCATAGGAGGGCATTCTTAAAGCCACCCAAGTAGCCAGTCACTGTGTCTCTGACAGTGGGAGAAAAACAGAAGTGTTGCCTGCCCAGAGAGCCCTCCTTCCTTCTTTTTTATGGGAAAAATAGACTTGGCATTTCTCACTAATAGAGTGCCTGGAACTGAGCTACAACAGGTCTGAGCTGAACAAAATATATGGAGGTGGGTGGGCAGTGGTGGCAAATGCCTTTAACCTTGGTACTTGTGAGGCAGAGGCAGGTGGCTCTTTGTAAGTTTGAGGCAAGCCTGCTCTACAGAGTGACATCCAGAACAACCAAGGCTACACATAAAAACTCTGTTTCAACACAAACACACACACAGAGAGAGACAGAGACAGACAGAGACAGGGAGAGAGACAGAGAGAGGGGGGAAACTAAGCCTTGGTGAATCATTTCAATAAATTAAGACAATTGTCTCCACCCCTTCTCTTCTTCTCCAACTGGTAATATTCAGAACAGACTGAGCATCATTCTCTAACTTATTAACCAACATAGGAGCAAGAGAAGGCAGACAAGCAAGACCCCACTCCTTTTCATCTTCTGCCCATTACCTTTCCACTGATTGCCTCAGATAAACCATCTAAACAGTCCCATAACCCCTAAAGAAATAAGAGCAGTCCTTAAAATTCTCCCAACCAAAAAAAAAAATCCCAGGACCAGATGGGTATAGTGCAGAATTCTCTCAGATCTTCAAAGAAGACCTAATACCAATACTCTTCAAACTGTCCCACAAAATAGAAACAGAAGGAACACTACCCAATTCATTCTATGAAGCCACAATTACACTTATACCTAAACCAAAGATCCAACAAAGAAAGAGAACTTCAGTCCAATTTCCCTTATGAATATTGATGCAAAAATACTCAATAATATTCTTGCAAACCGAATCCAAGAACATATCAAAACAATCATCCATTATGATCAGATAGGCTTCATCCCAGGGATGTTGGGATGGTTCAATATACAGAAACCCATCAACATAATCCACTATATAAACAAGCTCAAAAAAAACCACATCATCATCCCATTAGCTGCAAAGAAAGCATTTGACAAAATCCAACACCCCTTCATGGCAAAAGTTTTGGAAAAATCAGGAATTCAAGGCCCATAACATAGTAAAACATGTTACTATGTTTTAGTTAACATAGTAAAAGCAATATACAGCAAACCAGTAGTCAACATCAAACTAAATGGAGAGAAACTTGAAGCAATCCCACTAAAATCAGAGACTGGACAAAGCTGATTGATCCCTATTTATTCAATATAGTACTCCTAACCAGAGCAATTAGACAACAAAAGGAGGTCAAAGGTATACAAATTGGAAAGGAAGAAATCAAAATATCACTAATAATAATATACTTAAATGACCCCAAAAATTCCACCAGAGAACTTCTGAATCTGATAACCAACTTCAGCAAGGTTGCTGGATATAAAATTAACTCAAACAAATTAGTAGCCTTCCTCTACTCAAAGGATACACAGGCTGAGAAAGAAATTAGGGAAATGACACCCTTCACAATAGTCACAAATAGTATGAAATACCTTGGTTTGACTCTAACCAAGCAAGTGAAAGATCTATATGAGAAGAGCTTCAAGTCTCTGAAGAAAGAAATCAAAGAAAGTCTACTTATTGCAAAGAATGAAAAGCCCTTTAAGCCAAATTGTGACTAAGGGCCTTATTGGCTCATGACCTAGAGCAGTCCAGGGTTATACTTCAGGCATTTCTGGTTAGATTAGTTTTTCATTACGTCATATTGTCACTGTTTCTGCTGTATGCTGCCAGAATGACCAAGTCTTGTGTCTGTGATTCACTCAAACCCAGGAAGACAGCATAAGACTCTGGTCCAACTTTGCTAGCAAATTCTAAGTTGTCATTAGCAGGGAATTAACTTCAAAAACTTGTGTCCAGGAACTATGACATGGTGGGAAACCTTTGGTGCTCTGAAACCCCACATAAATCACTTAAAATGAATGGGAGGGGTCATTCCTTGGCTGAAAATGTCTCCACAGCCCTTGTTGACATGCTCTGATGGTGCCATAGCTGAGGCCACTGTTTTTTTGTTTTCTGGTTTGTTTTTTTTTTTGAGTTAGCAGAAAATTTTTGAACCTGAAGACATCTGACATTGTGTGGTGCATGTCAGACCCAGGATGGATTCTGGCTACTGTGGGCTGCTTGATTGAGCCATGGACATCAGGAGCTACAGTCTTCATCCACCACCTCCCTCAGTTCGACCCCAATGTCATTATAGAGGTAAGAAGAACCACTTCCTGGAATCAAAACCCTCTCAGGGAAAATGTGTGTTCCCCAAAGCTGGCCCCAGCTGAGAACAATTCAGTTTAACCCAAGAAGGCTGTTTAATTAAAGTGAACCTGTTTCTGAGCTTCTCACCATGTGGGACAGAGTCAGAGTCAGGGTATCAGGATCAGATCATGTGAGCTGGAATTGATGAATCTTACTGGGCTATTCCTCAGATTTATGGATCATGCTTTATGGGTAGAAACCCCACAATATGGATGTTGAGAAACTAAAGCAATGAGGCCAAGCCCAAATCCCTGGATCCTGGCTCTGCTAGGGCCATGTAGCAGGTGTGGGTATGTGGGAGTAGGGGGTAGAATATTACTCATGATAATAAAGTGTTCAAAAATAAGTCCTTGGATTATGGCAAGCCTGGCTTTTTATTCTATCATTGATATTGATTAGCATCTTAGTCACCAGTCATAGCCTTAGCTTCCTTATCTGTCAGTAGACTTCTGAAATACACTTTTATTTGTTGCTTGATAATATCATACATGTACACAATGTATTCTGGTCAAATCTATCCCTCACTGCCTTTCCTCCAATGTCTTTCACCACTTCTTGCTTTCAACCATGTGTACTTGTGTTTTTAACCCACTGAATCCAATTATTCCTGCCAGTGTATGTACAGATGCAGGGCCATTGTTACAGAGACTCACACCTGGTCAGAATGTAGAGAATAAAAATATCATGTCTTCAGTATTAAATGGAACATCTATATCATACACACACACACACACACACACACACACACAGCTCAGAAATCATCCTAGAAGAGAGATAAAATGACTACCTTCTTAATTTGCCTTCTATTATGGTGATAAAACACCATGACCAAAAGGAACTTAGAGAGGAAAGAGTTTCTTTGGCTTACATATTCTATTCACAATCCACCGTGAAAGATGAGGAAGAAACTCGAGTTAGGAACTTGGAAGCAGAAACTGAAGCAAAGACCATGGAGCAGCACTGCTTACTGGCTTGTTCCACCTGGCTTTCTCAGCCTGCTGTTTTACAACTCAGAACTGTATGCTCAGTTTGGAAACACTGATAGTGTTCTGGACCCCCTAATATCAATCATTAATCAAGAAAATGCCCTTGCAGACTTGCCTATGGCCCAATCTGGTAGAGACTTTTTTTCAACTGAGATTCCCTCTTTCCAGATGTCCTTAACCTGTGTCACGTTGACAAAAATCTAACCAAGCCTGACTGAAAGAGCCAGAGGTTGTAGAAGACTTCTGGGAAAACCATATCCAATAACTTATAAGCTAATAACCTTTAACCAAGACATGTAGAACATAGTAAACATATATTTTAAGACTGGTCAGAAATAAAGAAGTAGTGACTACATACATTTAAAATAGACAAAAAGATTTTTTTCTTATTTTCTCCAGTTTTAATTTCAAGGGAGGAGCACTTGGCTACCTGTTGAATCCACTTCTCATGGGCACAGAATGCAAGGCTAGTCAGGTAACTACTACATAACAGGGTTGTTTCATGTAGCACCTCACTGTGGCTGTGTCTGCAGACTCAATTCCTACACAAGGTCAAGCCAGCCCAGAAATTTAAATAAGCTTTTACATAGTTATAGGCATATAAAATTGAGAGATTTAATGAGATGATACAAGCTACTCAGCCATCACATGTATGCAGAGGACCCCTGTACAGGTTCCCTGATCTCTGTGAGTTCACATGAATCCAAGTCAGTTGATTCTGTGGGCCTTATCATCCTTGTGTGTCCCTGACTCCTCTAGTTCCTCTGCTCCTTCCTTCCACTTCTCCACAGGACTTCTCAAGCTTCACCTAATATGTGGCTGACGTACTCTGTGTCAGCTCCCATCAGTTGCTGGATGAAATCTCTCTGATTTCTCATCAGTTCTCCAAGCTGAACTTGAATCTTGTGGGAGTTGGGGGAGTCTGTGTCATAGAAACACAATTTCTTCACATCTACCCAGGAAAAAGTAACCCAATAAGGAGAAACAAATGAAGGTCTAAGATAGACTGTGTTGCTAAACTAGGGTTGAGTAGTTAGGTGAATTAATTCTCATATTTAAATGCATGATGGGCTTATTAGAATGCAACATAACTCTAAGTGTAGGGAGACGAGTATTCTATTTTCCACTAAAAAGTTTCCACTAAGAGAGTTTCTGGGCAGACCTCATGCAGACCCTAAGAGAACACAAACTTCAGCCAAAACTACTATACCCAGCAAAACTCTCAATCACCATAGATGGGGAAACCAAGGTATTCCACGACAAAACCAAATTTGCACGATACTTATCTACAAACCCAGCCCTACAAAGGATAATAGGGGAAAAATACCAACACAAGGGGGGAAACAACACCCCAGAAGAAACAAGATAGAAACCCCATCTCATCCAACCCAAAAGAAGAGAACCACTCAAATACAAACAAACAAACAAAAAATAATGCCCAAAATGTCAGGAAGTAATAATTACTATTCCTTAATATCTCTTAATATCAATGGACTCAATTCCCCAATAAAAAGACACAGACTAACAGACTGGATACGGAAACAGGACCCTACATTTTGCTGCATACAGGAAACACATCTCAGTGTCAAAGACAAACACCACCTTAGAGTAAAAGGCTGGAAGACAGTTTTACAAGCAAATGGTCCCAGGAAACAAGCCGGAGTAGCCATTCTAATATCAGATAAAATTGCCTTTCAACCTAAAGTCATCAAAAGAGACACAGAAGGTCACTTCCTGCTTGTCAAAGGGAAAATCCACCAAGAAGAATTCTCAATACTGAACATCTATGTGCCAAATGTAAGGGCACCCTCATTTGTAAAAGAAACTTTACTAAAGCTTAAAGCACACATCGCACCTAACATAATAATTGTAGGTGACTTCAACACTCCACTCTCCTCAATGGACCGATCAGGAAAGCAGAAACTAAACAGAGACACAGTGAAACTAATTGAAGCTTTGGAACAATTGGATTTAACAGATATATATAGAACATTCCATCCTAAAGCAAAAGAGTATACCTTTTTCTAAGCACCGCACGGTACCTTCTCAAAAATTGATCATATAATTGGTCACAAGACAGACCTCAACAAATACAAGACCGAACTAATCCCATGTCTCCTATCGGATCACTATGGAGTAAAAGTGGTCTTCAATAGCAAGAACAACAGAAAGCCCACATACACATGGAAACTGAACAATGCTCTACTCAATGACACCTTGGTCAAGGAAGAAATAAAGAAAGAAATCAAAGACTTCTTAGACTTCAATGAAAATGAAGGTACGACCTACCCAAATCTTTGGGACAAAAGGAAAGCAGTGCTAAGAGGAAAACTCATAGCCCTGAGTGCCTCCAAAAAGAAACTGGAGAGAGCATACACTAGCAACTTAACAGCACACCTGAAGGCCCTGGAACAAAAAGAAGCTAACTCACCCAGGAGGAGTAGGAGAGAGGAAATCATCAAACTAAGGGCTGAAATCAATCAAGTAGAAGTAGAAACAAAGAGAACTATACAAAGAATCAACAAAACCAAGAGCTGGTTCTTCGAGAAAATCAACAAGGTAGATAAACCCTTAGCTAGACTAACCAAAGGGCACAGAGACAGTATCCAAATTAACAAAATTAGAAATGAAAAGGGGGATATAACAACAGAAATGGAGGAAATTCAAAAGATCATCAGATCCTACTACAAAGGCCTATACTCAAAACAACTGGAGAATCTGGAGGAAATGGACAATTTCCTAGACAGATACCAAATACCAAAATTAAATCAGCATCAACTAGATCAGCTAAACAGTCCCATAACCCCAAAAGAAATAGAAGGGGTTATAGAAAGCCTCCCAACCAAAAAAAGTACAGGACCAGATAGATGGTTTTAGTGCAGAATTCTACCAGACCTTCAAAGAAGACTTAACACCAATACTCTTCAAACTATTCCACAAAATAGAGACAGAAGGGACACTGCCCAACTCGTTCTTCAAAACCACAATTACGCTGATACCTAAACCACAAAAAGATCCAACAAAGAAAGAGAACTACAGGCCAATTTCTCTTATGAATATTGACGCAAAAATACTAAATAAAATTCTTGCCAACCGAATCCAAGAGCATATCAAAACAATCATTCACCATGATCAAGTAGGCTTCATCCCAGGGATGCAGGGATGGTTCAATATACAGAAATCCATCAATGTAATCCACTACATAAACAAACTAAAAGAAAAAACCCACATGGTCATCTCATTAGATGCTGAAAAAGCATTCGACAAAATTCAGCATCCTTTCATGCTAAAAGTCTTGGAAAGAGCAGGAATTCAAGGCCCATACCTAAACATAGTAAAAGCAATCTACAGCAAAACAGTAGCCAACATCAAAATAAATGGAGAGAAACTTGAAGCAATCCCACTAAAATCAGGGACTAGACAAGGCTGCCCTCTCCATATCTTTTCAATATAGTACTTGAAGTTCTAGCGAGAGCAATTAGACAACATAAGGAAGTCAAAGGGATACAAATTGGAAAGGAAGAAGTCAAAGTATCATTATTTGCAGACGATATGATAGTCTACTTAAGCGATCCAAAAAACTCCACCAGAGAACTTCTACAGCTGATAAACAACTTCAGCAAAGTGGCTGGTTATAACATTAACTCAAGCAAATCTGTAGCCTTCTTGTACTCAAAGGACAAGCAGGCTGAGAAAGAAGTTAGGGAAATAACACCCTTCACAATAGCCACAAACAACATAAAGTACCTTGGCATAACTCTAACCAAACAAGCAAAAGATCTGTATGACAGGAACTTCAAGTCCTTGAAAAAAGAAATCGAAGAAGACCTCAGAAGATGGAAAAATATTTCTTGCTCCTGGATTGGCAGGATCAATATAGTAAAAATGGCCATCTTGCCAAAAGCAATCTACAGATTCAATGCAATCCCCATCAAAATCCCAAATCAATTATTCATAGATCTTGAAAGAGCAATTCTCAAATTCATCTGGAGCAAAAAAACCCAGGATAGCTAAAACTATTCTCAACAATAAAAGGACTTCTGGGGGAATCAATATCCTGACCTCAAGCAGTACTACAGAGCAATTGTGTTAAAAACTGCATGGTATTGGTACAGCAACAGGCAGGTAGATCAATGGAATAGGATTGAAGACCCAGAAATGAACCCACAGACTTATGGTCACTTGATCTTTGATAAAGGAGCCACAACCATCCAGTGGAAGAAAAGATAGCCTTTCAACAAATGGTGCTGGTTCAACTGGAGGTCAACATGCAGAAGAATGTGAATTGACCCACTCTTATCTCCTTGTACTAAGATCAACTCCAAGTGGATCAAGGACCTCCACATAAAACCAGACACACTGAAACTATTGGAAAAGAAACTTGGGAAGACTCTGGAGGACATGGGCACAGGGGGAAAGTTCCTGAACAGGACACCAATAGCTTATGCTCTAAGATCAAGAATTGACAAATGCGACCTCATAAAATTACAGTTTCTGCAAAGCAAAGGACACTGTCAGAAGGACAAAACAGCAACCAACAAAGTGGGAAATGATCTTCACCAACCCCACATCCGACAGAGGGCTAATATCCAATATATACAAAGAACTCAAGAAGTTAGACCCCAAAGAACCAAATAACCCTATCAAAAAATGGGGTACAGAGCTAAACAAAGAATTTTCACCAGAAATGCGGATGGCCGAGAAACACCTTAAGAGATGTTCAACATCATTAGTCATCAGGGAAATGCAAATCAAAACAACCCTGAGATTCCACCTCACACCAGTCAGAATGGCTAAGATTAAAAACTCAAGAGACAACAGGTTCTGGCGAGGATGTGGAGAAAGAGGAACACTCCTCCACTGTTGGTGGGATTGCAAAATGGTAAAACCACTCTGGAAATCAGTGTGGCGGTTCCTCAGAAAATTGGGCATGCCACTCCCAGAGGACCCTGGCATACCACTCCTGGGCATATACCCAGAGGATTCCTCTGCATACAATAAAGACACATGCTCCACTATGTTTATAGCAGCCTTGTTTATAATAGCCAGAAATTGGAAGGAGCCCAGATATCCCTCAAAAGAGGAATGGATACAGAAAATGTGGTATATTTATACAATGGAGTACTACTCAGCAATTAAAAATAATGAACTCATGCAATTTGTAGGTAAATGGTTAGATCTGGAAAATATCATCCTCAGTGAGCTAACCCAATCACAAAAGAATACACATGAAATGCAATCACTGATAAGTGGATATTAATGAGCCCAGAAGCCCTAAATACTCAAGACACAATTAGCAAGTCAAATGACTCCCAAGAAGAAGAATGGAGAGGACCCTGGGCCTGTAAAGATTGGATCCAGTATTGTAGACCCAGAACAGAGAAATCATGGGGGTGGGGGAATGAGTGGGGAATAGCAGGGGGGAGAGGAATTATGGGACATATGATGGGGGGTAGTTGGGAAAGGGGAAAGCCTTTGGAATATAAACATAGAATATAGAAAATTTTTTTAAAAAAGAGAGTTTCTGTTGCTGAGAGCCAAGGGCCACTCAGAAGACAATGATTCAAAATGACTGCATTAGGATATTTTTTGGAGATCTGTGCCCAGTAGATGCTCACTATGTGTAGCCTCTGGCTATAAATAATCTATGACTTATCTCAGGACTCTGTCTCATCTACCTGGAGTAAGATCAGATGCACACTGGATGCTGGTTGGGTGGGGTAGGGTGTGGGTGGAGATGACAATGTTTATGACAAAGGCAGTGAGCACCTGTGTGGGTCAAACTCAGATTACAGAGAGGATATGAACATGAGACATTGCTGAAAGAGAAGTCAGAAGTTCAAGCCTGATTGGTTCCAGACAGGTACTGTCTGGAGTATACCGTACCAAATATTAAACTTCAACTGTAGTCTGTTGCAACATATAACTAAGCTCACTCTAAGACACATGTTCTCTTTGATGTTCCCCACTCTTTCAGATTAACCCCAGTTCCAATCTGAAATTCTTTTTTGTAGTTTTTTTATTTTATTTTTTATTAAACTAATAAAATTTATTTTAAAATAAACAACTCAGTATTGATATTTTTAAGTCATCAAAATAATTTATAATAGTTAAGTTCCTCTTAAATATACATATTTTCCGAGGCTAAAAGTAATATATACTCAACCAGTTTTTAAGTGGAACATTAAACATGATAGAAATAGAAAAACATCTCTTATGAAGTCCTCAATGAAAGGAAATTGTGAAAAGTTCCTGATTAGGCAGGAATGGTTCCATCTCCAAGGGAGAATATGCAGCATAACTGTGGCTTCATAGAATGAATTGGGCAGTGTTCCTTCTATTCCTATTTTATGGAATAATTTGAAGAGTATTGGTGTTAGGTCTTCTTTGAAGGTCTGATAGAATTCTGCACTAAATCAATCTAGACCTGTTTTTTTTTTTTTTTGGTTGGGAGACTTTTAAAGACTGCTTTTATTCCTTTAGGAGTTATGGGGCTGTTTAGATGGTTTATCTGATCTTGATTTAACTTTGATATTTGGTATCTGTCTAGAAAATTGTCCATTTCATCCAGATTTTCTGGTTTTGTTTAATATAGGCTTTTGTAGTAGGATCTGATGATTTTTTTTAATTTCCTTAGTTTCTGTTATTATATCTTGCTTTTCTGATTTTGTTAATTTGAATACTGTCTCTGTGCCCTCTGGTTAGTTTGGCTAAGGGTTTATCTCTCTTGTTGATTTTCTCAAAGAACCAGCTCCTGGTTTTGTTGATTCTTTGTATACTTCTTTTGTTTCTACTTGGTTGATTTCAGCCCTGTGTTTGATTATTTCCTGCAGCCTACTCTTCTTGGGTGTATTTGCTTCTTTTGGTTCTAGAGCTTTTAAATGTGCTGTCAAGTTGCTAGTGTATGCTCTCTCCAGTGTCTTCTCGGAGGCTCTCAGTGCTATGCTCTTAGCACTGCTTTGATTGTATCCCCAACTTTGGGTATGTTTTGCCTTAATTTCCAATAAATTCTAAAAAGTCTTTAATTTCTTTCTTTATTTCTTCCTTGACCAAGTTATCATTGAATAGAGCATTGTTCAGTTTCCATGTGTATGTGGGCTTTCTGTGTAGTTGTTGTTGTTGTTGTTGTAGTTGAAGACCAGTCTTAGTCTATGGTAATCTAATAAAATACATGGGATTATTTCAATCATCTTGTAACTGTTCAGGCCTGTTTCTTGAAAGATTATATGGTTAATTTTGGAGAAGGTACTATGAAGTGATCTGAAGAAACTATATTCTGTTGTTTTAGGGTGAAATGTTCTATAGATATCTATAGATATCCGTTAAATCCATAACTTCTGTTGAAGCTATATTCTGTTGTTTTAGGGTGAAATGTTCTATAGATATCTATAGATATCCGTTAAATCCATTTGATCCATAACTTCTGTTAGTTTCAAAGTGTTTCTGTTTAGCTTGTGTTTCCATGGTCTGTCCGTTGATGAGAGTGGGGTGTTGAAGTCCCCCACTATTATTGTGTGAGGTGCAATGTATGTTTTGAGCTTTAGTAAAGTTTCTTTTATGAATGTGGATGCTCTTACATTTGGGGCATAGATGTTCATAATTGAGACCTCTCTTGGTGGATTTTTCCCTTTGATGAGTATGAAATGTCTTTCCTCATCACATTTGATAACTTTTCGTTGAAAGTTGCTTTTATTCAAAATTATAATGGCTACTCCAGCTTGTTTCTTGGGATCATTTACTTGGAAAATTGTTTTCCAGCTCTTTACTCTGAGGTAGTCTCTTTCTTTGACACTGAGGTACATTTCCTGTGTGCAGCAAAATGTTGGGTGCTGTTTACATATCCAGTCTGTTAGTCTGTGTCTTTTTATTGGGGAATTGAGTCCATTGATGTTAAGAGATATTAAGGAAAAGTGTTTGTTGTTTCCTGTTATTTTTTATGTTATTTTTATGTTTGTGTGGCTATTTTCTTTTGGGCTTGTTGAAAGAAGATGACTTACTTGAATTTTCTAGGGTGTAGTTTCCCTCTTTGTGTTGGTGTTTTCCATCTATTATCCTTTTTAGGGCTGGATTTGTGGGAAAATATTGTATAAATATGTTTTTGTCATAGAATATCTTGGTTTCTCCATCTACGTTAATCGGGAATTTTGCTGGGTATAGTGGCCTTGGCTGGCATTTGTGTTCTCTTAGGATCTGTATAACATCTGCCCAGGATCTTCTAGCTTTCATAGTCTCTGGTAAAAAGTCTGGTGTAATTCTGATAGGTCTGCCTTTATATATTACTTGACCTTTTCCCTTACTGCTTTTAATATTCTTTCTTTGTTTTGTGTATTTGGTATTTTGACTATTATATGATGGGAGGAATTTCTTTTCTGATCCAATCTATTTGGAGTTCTGTAGGTCATCTCTTTCTTTAGGTTAGGGAAGTTTTATTCTATACTTTTGTTGAAGAAATGTACTGGCCCTTTAAGTAGAGAATCTTTGCTTTCTTCTATACCTATTATCCTTAAGTTTGGTCTTCTCATTGTGTCCTGGATTTCTTAGATGTTTTGTGTTAAGAGCTTTTTGCATTTTGCATTTTCTTTGACTGTTGAGTCAGTGTTTTCTATGTTATCTTCTGCCCCTGAGATTCTCTCTTCTATCTCTTGTATCCTATCCTGATGATGCTTGCATCTAATATTCCTGATCGCTTTTCTAGGTTTTCTATCTCCTTTGTGATTTTTTTTATTGTTTCTATTTCTATTTTTAGACCCTGGATGTTTTTCAATTCCTTCATCTGTTTGATTATGTTTTCCTGCAATTCTTTAAGGATTTTTGTGTTTCCTCTTTAAGAGTTTCAAGCTGTTTGCCTGTGTTCTCCTGTATTCCTTTAAGGGAGGTATTTATGTTCTTAATGTCCTCTATCATCATCATGAGATGTGATTTATAAATCAGAGTATTGCTTTTCTTCTGGTGAATTAGGTTCAGATGCTGCCATATTGCCTTGATTTCTGTTAGTAACATTCCTATGTTTGCCTTTTGTCATCTGTTTATCTCTGGAGTTAGTTGGTCTTGTTACTGGTTGGTGTTTTAAGCTCCTGTGAGCCTGGCGTTTGGCGCTACTGTCATAGAGGGCGTCCGTGCTCCCAAGGTAGAGACTGGAAGGTTTCTGCTACTGGGCTCCGAATTACCTCCTCAGCTCTGCTGGGCTGGACCTAAGTCTCCCCCTGGCTTGCTGCTGGATGTGCAATTGGCCTCCTGCTGTCTCCTCCTGGCCTGCCTAGTTGCCAGATCTTAAGAATCAGATCTTTTATTCCACTGATCTGGGCTCATCTGTTAGATCTTTATGGTGACCTGGGCTCCTCTGGTGCCCAGGTTCTCTATGGTGACCTGTTCAGGTCACCAGCTCCAAGATGGTAGTGGGTCTCAGGACTCTGTCTAACCACGGGATTCCCTGCAGGACTGGAGCTTCCCTGGTTGGACTGTTGGAGCCTAGATGGTGGCATTCTCAGTCCACAGGGATCTGTCTAGTTTGCTGTCTGTGGTGCCCTGAGGCAAGATGTTGACCTCCAGCTGTACTCCAGGCATAGACCCACGAGCAAGACCCATGGGTCAGCACAGAGACCTCCTGCCGAGCTGCTCTGGCTCTGGGTGCAGGCAAGAGCCTGATAGGGTAGTCGATGTAGGCTAGGACTCTGTCCACACACCTGGCCCCAGCTGCCAGCCATCTGTGTGACCCAAAGCAAGATGGCGGCCTCTACTGCCCCGCTGTTTTAATTTATTATGAGGATTATTATTGCCCATTGAGTTCTGGAGAACAGTGTACATAGTAAATGCATATTGATATCAATAATGGTGATGGTAGTAAGGACAAATTTAAGTAAGTCACATGTTTCAAACATACTGTGTGTTCTCATGGACCCTTAATAAAAACCCTTTTAGGAATGAACTTCTGTTGTACCCATTTCACAAAGAAAAAAAGTTAAGGGTAGGAGAAACCAGGTGTTTTTCCAACACATGCAATGGGAATGGGGAGGACAGGGATTTGAGCCTGGTTCCTACACATAACCCCTAGTCTCAAACATCAACTCAAGCCTACAGTGGGTTTTGTCCTTTGACTTATCGAGCTGCATATGGAATGGTGTCCATCTGACCTCTGCTTCTATTTTGCAGGTGGTGAAGGCGTTTATTGTCCTCGCCCCAGAGTTCCTGTCACATGATCAGGAACAGCTTATCAAAGAGCTACAGCAGCATGTGAAGTCTGTGACAGCACCATACAAGTACCCCAGGAAGGTGAGCCAGGCTGGCTGGACTCTCCCTGGCTGCCTCACCTCTCAGAGGGGCAGCCATGGGGTGGGGTGGGCACTGTTCAGTCCACCAAAAGGTTTTGTTTCTTTGGGAATCCCTATCCTATACTAGAAATCCAAAATGAACACACTGATGCACAGTCACCGAAAGAAAAAAAGATTAGGAAAGCCCCCAAAGAGTACCTTTAAGTGTTGTTTATTATCCTGTAAATTTTAAGAAGAAATCAAAAGCAATACTTTCAAATATCCAATAACAGTGAATATCCAATAACAGTGAAATGAGCTAGTCACAAAATTGTCCTGTAATTTAAGCTGGGGGTAAAAATTGGTTTTATGTTTTTGCCTTGTTTTTGAGACATCACCTCTTTGTGTAACTCAGGCTGGTCTAGAACTCATTGCGTAGCCAGGCTGGCCTCAAAGTTATAATCCTCCTGCCTCAGTCTTCTGGGAGTCATGATCATAGGCATATACCATTGTATCCAGTTTCAGATTATATTATTTTTAACAAAAATGCCTTATCAGTATATTAAGAGAGAAAGCAAACTATGAAGGAAGATGCCTAGTATTGCCATGCTGGTATACAATAAGAGAGCACAGACATTTATGTCAGAAAGTCATTGTTTTCTTCTGTTGTAGTGCATTCTCATACCATCTGCATGTTCATCAAGGCACACACGTTAGGAAGCTGCAGGACTGACATGTATTGTGTACTAGAATACTTACTGTGTATGCTAGGCTGTGGCCCCATATCCTGTCACTTATGCCTGCCCGCAGTCTAAGAACATGTTTGCCTGTTTTATAGAGAAGAAGCTGGGTCTCTAGTTGCCTGAGGTTTCACTCAGTAAGAGAAGTGTTGAAACTCAAAAATACATGTGACAACATCATATCAGCCTTTTATGTTAATCAAGGCTCTTACTCAAAACATTACTTCCAATCAGACAGAATTGCATATGTAGTGTGTAGTACAATGCCCCAAACAATGGAGGCTGATAACCACGAAGATCTCTCACATGTCTATCTGGCTCTACTTCTGCCCCACGTCCTCCATCCTGCAGTGGGGATGCCACAGAGGCACCTGTTTTGCCTTGTAAGAAGCAGAGAACATAGTGGCCAATATTAGTGGCTTCAAACTCTTCTACATAAAGAGGACACATTCTGCTTCCTGGATCAAAGTAAGATACATGACCACACCTTCCTCCAGGGGGTCAGGAGAGACCTGAAATACCCAGTGGAGCCCATGGGGGTCACCACAGGTGTCAGCCTGTGTAGGAAAGTGGGGTGAAGCAGGGAGTGGGGAACTGGATGGAAACCATGGAAACTCTAAGTCAGGATCACTTTCTTCTCTACCAGGTGGAGTTTATTTCAGAATTGCCCAAAACTGTCACAGGCAAAATCAAAAGGAAAGAACTTCGAAAGAAGGAGTTTGGCCAGATATGAACAGCAATCAACCCGGAGAATCCTGGGACCTGAATCCTTGGCTGTTGGGGGTGGGGTGGGGTGAGGTGAGCATGAAGTGTGGAAGAGAAAACCAAGACCCCCAACATTTGTGTGTTTTGTTTGTTTGTTTGTTTGTTTGTTTTTTCAAATTCAGTTGCTGCCCTTCCTGGAAGGCCACAGTGCACTCTCAGACTGTCTGTGGGCAATAAATAAAATAGCACCCTGTGTCATCGATCATTCTGTGGATGAACGCCTGCCCTCCATAATCATCCCTAGTTGTCAAACTGAGATACTCCGGGGTCAGACTCTCCCTTTTGACAGCAGTTTCTGGAGGAAGATTCATTCAACATGAGTATGCATTCAAAAGCCAGGACACAGAAGTGCAGAAAGGAGACTGCCCAGAGCCAGCAAGAGATTAGGCTAGAGAGGAAGTCCACTGAGCTCAGCTGTGACTTACTTAGTGGTGACACTTACTTGCCACACCATCCTGTCCCTCCTGATTTGGATGAGTTCAGTGCCTTTTTATGCCCCACTAATGCTGCTGCTACTGCTGTGCCCTAACTTAAATCCACCAAGAGTGAATGAGAGGCTCAGCCTTCAGAAACCTAAGAGATATCCTCAATCCCGGGGATAGAGAGCCTTAAACCCATGCTGGCTTGGATTTCATCCACAGAGGACCCATATGCATCCCTTTCCCAAGGACAAGAACATGAGCCCCCAGGTATTTCAGTCGCTGCCAGGGCCTAGTACTCGTCAGTCAAGATTCCTCTACAGATAGGCACTTGTTTCTCACTATAGCCTCCTATAGTGACCCAAAGTCCTTTTCCCACACTAGTCTTGAGTTCTGTGACTTCTCTGTCACTCCACTCAAGTCCTCGATGTCTAAGGTAGGGCCATCTGGTATAAGTATAGGCTAAAAAGAGCAGAAACAGCAATGCCCTTGGTCAAGGAGGTTGTGGGAAAGAGTATACTTTTTTTTTTGCTACCTTGGAGGGAAGTCATTATTGAGAAATCCCTTTAATATCTACCTGATTCTTGGGTAGATATACAAACTCAAGGGAATATACAAATTCAACAAGCACATATCCAAGCAGAATACACATTAGGTCCAGCCTCACTTGGGAATACCTTCATAGCTCCATATATGACATGATCTCTCATGTGACCTGCCCCCTTTAAACTCTTACTGAAAATGGTGTCTTGTGGATTTTAAATACAGCACTGGGCATTGACCACTTTTCAGGGAATTCTATAGAGCTATGGCTGAATCCCAAGAGGCCAGAGAGTGCTAATTAAAATGATCCTTGTGCAAAGGGTCACATGGTCAGGTTGGAAGAACAGTAATAGCTGTGGCTTTTGGTTTAGGGAATTTAGAACCCAAGATAATAGTGTCCTCCAGGACCCTGCACATAGGTGTATAGTGGCACTCTCCATTCTCAATAATACAGTCAGAAGTATTAGATGATATCATTGTTATCATTATAGTAATGACTAACCATGTAAGTGTCAAACAGATGGGCTGTGTTGCAATTAAGGACACAGGCTCTGGTCCCCCTCCAGGTCAGTGCCCAGGCATAGAATCTAGACTATAAGCAAAGTTTCTCTCTTATTTTGCCCCATTGCAAGACTCCCCCATTGCTGAGACATAAGTATCTCTGGGGCTTTTTTCTCCCTAGATACAGTTCTGGCCCCTGAGCCTGCTTCTCAATCTATGCTACAGGAATGGAGATAATACTAGGCCAGGAGACACTGCTTACAAGTAGGTCAAAAAATAAGCTCTACTTAAATTTTAAGCACATTTATAATGTGCGCAAGCATGTTCACAGCTCTGATTATCTGGGGGGAGGGAACAGTCTGGATAGGAATTTTCAACACAGCAGCAATAAAAGGCTTCTTAGAAAATGCAACAAAATCAGACCCAGAGTGAAAAAATTATGGAGAACATGAATCAATGGTGATGGTGTTATTCCAAATAATAAAAATACTTAATATAGTTAGACTATATCACTACAAAATAGTCAGCCTTCACAGGTCTGCACCAGCCTCTGAGTGGATGACAACCCTCAGCCACTGCCAGTGGATGCCAGTGCTCTGAGAAAGAGGAGACCTCCAGTCTCTTGCCTCTCACATGGCTATGGCATTGATGGCCCTGTATATGAAGGTGCCTTGTAGATTTAGAGTTTTTGAAACCTACTTTTAATAAGGGTTTTTAAATGCCTTAACATCCCTTCCAGCCCACCAGCCATCAGAGGGAGTAGAAATGAAAGGTCACTAGAGAAAGGGAGGATGTGGAGCTGTTTAGATATTTTTCCTTGGAGCAAATCCAATCTGTGTTATCGGGATATCAGCAGTTCAGTTCACATGAGTCAGCAGTGGTAGCTCAATCCACTTACAAACACCATTTACAACAGCAGGTCCATCTAATCCAGAAGAAACCCCAAGGCTCTGCCTATCAGCCTGAGTCCTCAGAAGTGGCAAGAAGCCGCTGGACTTTTCTCTACAAAGTCATAACAAATGATGACCAATGAAGAATGGTAAGGCATACCAATACCACCCACCACAGTCAGCAAAGATCAGCATCAGCAAAGCCCAACGAGGACCATCAAAAATGGCAAAGTGTGCCAATACCATCCAGCCTTATCCACTGTCCATTGGGCTAGATGTATGTCCTTTCCAAACTTCATGTGTTCTCTCAAGCATTCTCTCTAGCAAACATGCCCTTTCTCCAGGCAGCCTCCAGAAAAATACCATGTATCTGTTCTTAGCAAAACATTCTCCCATATGTCTGTGTCAACAAAAACATCCTCTCGTAAGACAGTTTCCAGAAAGAAAACAACAACAACAAATAACACGACTGAATCTCCAAGAAAACCAGACATTTCCATTTCATGCCTGAGTGAAGTGCTCATCATGGCCCTACCTGCTCTTGGATCCAACACTCTGTAATAACTGCCCCGAGTCACCTAGACTAGGTGATTTTTACCATTTAAAGATTAGTAAACATTCAAAGTATATGCGGGGAGATTACCTTGTTCCAAAGTAATCATATCCTTGAATCTCAGTCCTTAAAGAAAACCAAGAGAGAGATGAATAGACATGAATTGTATGGGACATTTCTAAATTTCATGATGCTAATTCTTTTGAGACTCTAAGTGCTAAGTGAAGAATCCCCCTGAGTAAGTTCCAGTGACTCTGATAATGCCCTTCATGGTTGCTCTTGACCTGTGTCCATAAGTACTCCCCCAATCAGCACATTGATTCTAAACAACTTTCAAGACTACAAGCTCAACAGAGATAAGCAGTCAAGGGACAAGACTTAGAGTCAGAAGCAGAAACGAATGGCTACTGTTCCACTTGAAATGTGACTGCATAACCACACTGCAGAGCAGAATAAGGCAGATGTGAAGAGAACACACAGAGTGGGCTATAGTAAGATCAACCCACGCTAGCAGCCATCTTGTGTCCCCAGGTGTGTGTGCCTTATCTCAGCTGGTCAGCCTGAGACCCCTGAGTGTGAACCTTAGTCCCCCACATGGCCCCATTTCCACTCCGACAAGATAAAAGAAATGATCATGAACCAGAAAAAACTCGCCAAACTGCAGGCACAAGTGTGCATTGGTGGAAAAAGACCTGCTCATAGACAGAAGGAGGTGATTCACAGAACAGCCAAAGCAGATAAAAGAAAAAAAACTGAAGTTCTCTTTAAGGATGTTAGGGGGTAAACAATAGCTCTGGTATTGAAGAGGTGGACTTGTTTACAAACCAAGGAACAGTGATCCATTTTAACAGCCCTACAGTTCCTGTGTCGCTGGAAGTAACACCTTCACCATTACAGGCCACGCTGAGACAAAGCCACAGACAGAAATGCTTCCCAGCATCCTCAACCAGCTTGGTGCAGACAGTCTGACTAGTTTAAGGAGAGTGACTGAAGCTCTGCCCAAACCATCTGTGGTTAGAAAAGCACTGCTTGCTCCTGGAGAGGATGATGATGATGAAGTTCCTGATCTGGTGGAGAATTTTGATGAGGCTTCTAAGAACGAGGCCGACTGAACTGAAGCAGCTTCTGAAGAAGGTGACACTTGCAGAAGTTACAGGAGCTGCTATTTTATATCATGACTTATCACACGCATTTCTTGAACACCATAATTTCACGCAGCCAAGCTGCACCAGGCAGAAGCTGTGTGATATTTACTGGGAAAAGCCTTGTTTGGCAGGGCTGTTCAAGGTGAATGCCGCTGTGGGCCTCCCTGGCTGCAGATAGGGCTGAGCTGAAATTTCTCATGGCAAGCTGTGTGACCCTTTATCTGACCCGTTCTTTTACTTACAAGATGTCCCTGCCAGCCGGAGGTGCGAGCATCCAGGCGTGATGATTCATTGAGAGTTTATTCTTTGAGCTACAGCACTGGCCATGATTTATCTTCTAGAGATCCATTGCTTTGCTTTTAATCAGCTGTACAGTTAACCTAGATACATTAAAGAATTAACCTCCCAACAATTTATATTATTTGTATGGTTAGCTGGCTTTGGCACTCTGACATGGAAACCTTCAGTTAAGTAAAGTTTCAAAGTAAGCCTGAGGAAGTCTCACAAGAAGATAAGTAAACATAGTGTAATCTCTGACTCTTGAATTACTAATTTATTATTGACTACAGAGGGACGTGATGACCTTGTGTGTAATCTCTGACTCTTGAATTACTAATTTATCATTGACTACAGAGGGACGCAATAACTTTGTGTGTAATCTCTGACGTTCATGCCTGATTCATTTTGTATTTCCTTGTGCCAGATACTCATGGTAACCATTCTTTGTAAACATTTCACTGGATACATTTTTCTTTAGTAATGTAATACCAACTTGTGTGGGTATAAAAATTCCTGCCTCAGAACAGTAAAGTGCATTCAGACGCATTCAGATCTTGTGTGTGTCTGTCTGTCATTCGCTGGACCTGTACCTTCCTGCATACCAAAGACCCTGATTCCCCCACGTGTGTCCCGACTGTGTCGGTCCGTGGCAGATGGCGCCTCAGAACAGGGATATTTGGGCAGGTAATTTTCCTTCTTTTTCTTTCTTTCAAGGTAACAGGCCGGATCTTGCGAGGGAGCCGCGGTCCCGCCGGTAAAGGATCACTGGTTAAGTGCAAGTAATCTGATATCATGGGGCAGACCGAGTCAAAGCAGGAACGAATGTTCTTTTCAGTGTTTAAGCATATGATGGCTAGCAGAGGATTAAAAGTTTCAGAAAGTACAACCAGGGAGTTCTTTGAGATACTCCTTAAGCAGTTGGCTTGGGAGAATGCTAATGCTTTATGCCAAGATTTGATAAGGCCTATTAGAAAGACAGGAACAGTGCAGGACTATGTGAAAGCCTGCGTGGATGCCTCACCAGCCGTAGTCCAAGGTATGGCCTACGCTGCAGCTATGAAGGGAGAGAAATTCAGCGCCTATGTTAAAAAGACTTATGGTAAAGGAGGGAAAGGAACCTCCAAGCTCACTTGTTTTAAATGTGGGAAATCAGGACATGTGCAAAAGCAATGTCCAGGAAACAATAAGAGGGACTCCAATAGAAGGGGTTCTTCCCCCAGGAGTATGCCCTCGTTGCCAAAAAGGCAAGCACTGGAAAAATGAGTGCAAGTCTAGGTTCCACAAGGATGGAACACCCCTTAATGGGGAAAAGAAGGAGGAGGGCTCAGTAAGGCTCTTCTCCATCTGTAAACAGCAATAACGGCGAGAGCCAAGTTTGGCTGAAATCTGGTTTTGGTTACTGCAAGGGCACCTGATGTCTGGTCCTCTAGGGGCAAATTGTGTGTTGATTTTCCTTGTTTTTATGTTCTTATATCTAGAGACCTGATGGTGGCAGTGTCAGGCTGTCTATATGGTGTTATTTTGTATCTTGTTCTGTGTTCTCGGACTTAGGCTGGCTGAAAAGTTGGGGTCTTAGACCCCAGCTCAATATTTCCAGACACAGAGCTGCTGGTTCCTTTTTGTTTCCCTTTTCTCTGCTCTCAGCCTGAGAACTCCAAGGTTAAACTGTTTGACTGGGCTCCTGGCTGTACCCCCCCGCTTTTCTTTACAGTTTCTTCTTCTAAAGAAAAACTTCCAACTGCAGCTGCAAGGTCGTTCTCCGCCAAGTTAAAACAAAAAAGAGACAAAATACTTTGAAGGCCCTCTGATAGAGAAATATGGATATGGGAATTCTGAATTTAAGTTGGTACAAATGGTTTATTTCATTTATTTTAAATTGTTTAAATTATTATGATATTATATTAAGCTTTACATTAAGCAAAAAATCTGTCTTGGTGATATTGAAGTCTTGTTTTGAGATTTATATTACAGGGATTATTATTATGTTCAAGGCATAGATTCTTATTTGATAGAGATTATATTTTAATACAAAATCAAGGTTTTCATTGGTATAAATAGTAAAATGTAAAGTACAGGATTTACACCCAGTCATTCTTTGCTGTTATTGTTACAGATCTGAGATGTTTAAGCCTATGAGTTTGGAGCCAAATAAAATATAAGGCTCTGAGTTTATTATTAGGGTGTTTTCTATGTTTTAATCAGAAATAGCTGAAGAAAGCTAAACAGACAACAGTTCACATTATTTTATATAAATAGTAAATTTGTCAAAAATCCATGGAATATGATGTTTAATGTTATTTATTTTTGTTATAGAGACTAGTCTGCTCCTGACAGCTTCCCTTTCTTGGAGAAACAGCATGTGTAAAGTTGCTTCTGTTATAGAGAAAGAGAGCCACAAGATTGCCTCTCTTCATCTACAGACAAACTTAATGTGTCCATAAATTATTATATGGCTTAATTCCTGATTCTTTAAATCTCTCAGGTATTCTTGTGTCTGAAGGCTAAAGACCGATGCTCTAACATTTTAAAGTATAAACTGTTCAGGTATTCAGCAGTGTCTATCATTTGGCTAAAGATAAGAGAGGTCATGCAAGGGGCGACAGAACCCCCTTCAATCTTTCTGGAAAGACTCATGGAGGCATACAGAAGGTATACTCATTTTGACCCTACGTGTGAGGGGCAGCGAGCCTCTGTTATGGTTTTCATTGGGCAGTCAGCCCCGACATCAGAAAGAAATTGCAGTGGATTGAGGGATTGCAGGACTAAGGAATATGGTTAGAGGGCAGAAGAAGAAGGCAAGAAGAGCGGGAAGCTAGAGAAGGCAAAAAGGGCAGGGAGCGGCAGAGATAGGGAAAAGATGCTAGATGCTAGAAAGACTGTTAGCTCAAGTATATTTGTGCTATGCATGGTTTTTAGAAGTAAAAGTAATGGGTATGTAGATAGGAGGTCTGTGCATGTTGAAGAGGGATTGAGGAAGTTAGAAAAACAAGGCGCTGGGGAGCTCCCCCCTCAGGCCCCCTTAGTAAAGGAAATTATATGGCTGATGCGTTAACTAGAGGAATAGTTATGAATGTACTAGAGGCAAAGAATAGTCATGAGTTACATCATCAAAATGCTCTTGCTTTAAGAAGGATGTTTCATATTACTAGAGAACAAGCCAGACAGATAGTTAAGGATTGTGGTAATTGTCCTCAAGTTTATCACCCACAAAAAATGGGAGTAAATCCCCGAGGACTTAAGGCATTAGCTTTATGGCAAATGGACGTTACACATATCCCCGAATTTGGAAAATTGGCTTATGTTCATGTGACAGTGGATACTTATTCTCATATGCTGTTTGCCTCTGCTAGAAGTGGAGAAGCTGTGAAAGATGTAATTCAACATCTTGTACAAAGCTTCATGATGATGGGAAAGCCATTGAGAATTAAGACAGATAATGCTCCAGCTTATACATCTAAGGCTTTTGCCTCTTTTCTGCGAGCATGGGATATACACCATACCACAGGAATACCATATAATCCCCAAGGACAGGCAATAATTGAGAGATCTCACCAAACTTTGAAAAATCAGATTGAACGCCTCAGGGCTGCTAATAAATATTTTTCTCCCCATCATCTTTTGAATCATGCTGTTTTTGTGATAAATTATTTGAATACTGATGAACAAGGAAACTCCCCTGCTATGAAACATTGGGGAGGAATAAAAGGAGAACAACTTCCACAAGTAATGTGGAAGGACTTATTAACCGGATCCTGGAAAGGACCGGATGCTTTAATTTCCTCGAGAAGAGGGTATGCTTGTGTTTTTCCACAGGATGCAGATAGTCCAATCTGGATCCCAGACAGGCTCATCTGGCCGTTTAAACAGAAGGCCTCTATCGAGGAATCAGAGGAGAAAGCAGAGACTGAAAAAGAAGAAGATGCTGAGAATGATGATGGGACTTGATCTTGCTGTTCTATGGGAGACCTCAACTGCTGCTGAACCGTCACAGGAGTCAAGGGAGGATCTGCCCACCTGGGGACAGCTGAAGAGACTCGCCCAAAAAGCGCAGCAGATGATCACTAGCAACAGAAAGCAGTTATCAACAGAAAATATGTTTCTTGCTATGTTTGTTATCCTTTCTATGCAAATGTGTCCTGTGTCTGCAGTTTCATATTGGGCTTATGTTCCTCATCCCCCACTTCTTCATCCCGTGGGTTGGGGGGAGAATGTAAATATTAGAGTGATGACCAATGATACTAGACTTATGGGGGGACATGCTACTCTTTCCTCCCATCTAACCTCTACTCCATTTAGATATAAGGGGATGTCAGACTCTGCTCCGATTTGCATTGATTTAGCTAGATCGGGGTCTATGGGTTGTCTTTCTCTCGCCTATAAAACTATTCTTGCTGATGCTCCAGATAAATCGCCTCCAGCGAAAGAACCTCCATATTATAGAAGATTTATGTGGGAAATTAAACTTAAGATTTTGGGGACTAATTTTCATAATGAAATCTTTGAGAAGTTATCTAAGGACATCCCTTTAGATTCGTGTTCCCGGAACTATAAAGATAAAGATAAGATGTGGGAGCCTCCTTGGAGTTATGAAAGACCAAGTTGGCTTAAATGTGGTTTTGAACATTGGGCTATAGCACATACTCCCTGGAAGAATCAAGAGAGGATTTATGATTATTCCATAGCCACACCAAATAATAACTATAGAGCTTTTCTTCTTGGTGAAAAATTACAGTATCATGGATATAAACCTGAAAGGTTTACTTTAGAACCTATTAATAGATGGTATACACCAGGGTGGGTAGAACCTATTTATGTTAGTCATTCTCCTTCAGGTGATGTTTTGAATACATTTCCAGGACTATTTAGACTTCTTGCTGCATTTAGTATAATTTACTTTAAGAGGCCTCTAGAGTCTAGATCTCTACCTGTAGCGATTAGATCTTGTTTGAGCTATCCTTATAGTATACTTGCTGGGAAAGATACAGATTTAATCATTACTAAATTAGGGCACTCTTATGAGGTTCACTGTTCCAAATGTATTTTGACTAATTGTATTGATCATAAGTTGATTGAATCCTATTCACGCATTGTGATATTACAAAGGCATTCCTACATAATGCTTCCTGTAGATCTAAAGGATGAAGCTTGGTTTGACAATGAGGCTTTACAGGTAGTTACTAGAATTAGTGAGCTTATTAGGCCAAAGCGTTTTATAGCAGCTTTAATGTTAGGTATCAGTGCCTTGATAGCTATTGTGACTTCACTTACAGTTTCATCAGTTGCTTTAGTCTCAGAAATGAAGACTGCACACTTTGTTAATGATTTGAATAAGAATGTTTCTTTGGCACTGGTAAAACAAGAGGTTATAGATAAGAAATTAGAAGCAAAAATTGATGCTTTAGAGGATGTAGTTCTGGAGTTAGGACAAGAGATAGAAAATATTAAGGTTCAGCTTTCAACCAGATGTCATGCCAGCTTTCGATACATATGCGTAACGCCATTAATTTATGACAAGCAACATAATTGGACTCTTACTAAAAATCATTTGTTGGGAATTTGGAAAGATAATGATATCTCTCATGATATGGCTCAATTAAAAGCTCAAATTGCGGTTATGAGTAAAGCACAAGATAGATCGGTTAACTTAGAGGATTTGGCTCAGGCTTTTAGTTCTAGTTTGAAGTCTCTGAACCCTGTAACTTGGTTACATTGGATTGTTGTCATCGCTGTGGCTGCAGGGGTAATCTTTCTTTTTCTTCTTATCCTTCCAATAATTTTCAAACTAGTCTTCTCCTCCATTTCTGCTGCCAAAAGAGATATTCATGAGCTCAAATTAAAAAATATAAAAGGGGGAGATATCACACACATTTCTTGAACACCATAATTTCACGCAGCCAAGCTGCACCAGGCAGAAGCTGTGTGATATTTACTGGGAAAAGCCTTGTTTGGCAGGGCTGTTCAAGGTGAATGCCGCTGTGGGCCTCCCTGGCTGCAGATAGGGCTGAGCTGAAATTTCTCATGGCAAGCTGTGTGACCCTTTATCTGACCCGTTCTTTTACTTACAAGATGTCCCTGCCAGCCGGAGGTGCGAGCATCCAGGCGTGATGATTCATTGAGAGTTTATTCTTTGAGCTACAGCACTGGCCATGATTTATCTTCTAGAGATCCATTGCTTTGCTTTTAATCAGCTGTACAGTTAACCTAGATACATTAAAGAATTAACCTCCCAACAATTTATATTATTTGTATGGTTAGCTGGCTTTGGCACTCTGACATGGAAACCTTCAGTTAAGTAAAGTTTCAAAGTAAGCCTGAGGAAGTCTCACAAGAAGATAAGTAAACATAGTGTAATCTCTGACTCTTGAATTACTAATTTATTATTGACTACAGAGGGACGTGATGACCTTGTGTGTAATCTCTGACTCTTGAATTACTAATTTATCATTGACTACAGAGGGACACAATAACTTTGTGTGTAATCTCTGACGTTCATGCCTGATTCATTTTGTATTTCCTTGTGCCAGATACTCATGGTAACCATTCTTTGTAAACATTTCACTGGATACATTTTTTCTTTAGTAATGTAATACCAACTTGTGTGGGTATAAAAATTCCTGCCTCAGAACAGTAAAGTGCATTCAGACGCATTCAGATCTTGTGTGTGTCTGTCTGTCATTCGCTGGACCTGTACCTTCCTGCATACCAAAGACCCTGATTCCCCACGGGAGTGTGTGTTCCAACTGAGTCGGTCCGTGGCAATGACTGCTTTTAAATTTTTTTATTATGGATCTGATAAAATCTAATATTCTTAAGCCCAAGGCCCCCAGACACTTCAGCTCTTCAGTTTTTTCTTATCTCTAATTTATTCTTTGCAGCAAATTAAGCTGAAGAAGCCTGGGAATAGTTTGGAAAAGGTTAATAAAATTCTTTGCCTAGTTTAAAAAAAATAGATCAACCCAAGATAATAGCATGCCAAACAGGGAGAGGGTAAGCCCACTTTATGCAGTACAGTAACAGAGTAGATGCTAAAAGGTCTTGAGTTACACCGGTAAAATGAAATTTTCAAGCATAATATATATATTGAAGGTTTGTAAAATTTGCTGTGTTGTTTTTTTAATAGAAAAAGTCCTATAAAATGAAGTATAGATAATGATAATCATAATTAACTATTTTAAGAAGGCATATACTTTCAATTTAATTTGAGGTATACCCAAAATTAGACATTTAATGCATGAATAGAGGGAAGAAAAGAAGGATGGAGGGAAGGAGGGGCACAGGGAGGGAGGGCCAGCCATGTGTTAAAGCATCTGCTGTGGTTTGAAGGTGAAATGCCCTCTGTAGATTCTCCTGTTTGAGTACTTGGTCTCCGTCTGGTGAGGCTGTGGAACTTTTAGGAAGTAGAACCTGACAGGGAAGTGGGTCACTGGGAGTGGATCTTGAGACTTTATATCCCAGCCTTGCTTCCTGTTCATTCCCTATCTCCTGAGTGCAGATGCACTATGACCAGCTGGCCATGTGGTCCTTACACCAAGCCTTTCTTGCCTTTTGCTATGTCTCCCCACCGCAATGGACAATGACGTTGTTCTTATCGGGATACTTATTTTATCACAGCAATGGGAAAGTAGGACAGTGTCATTGAATCAAGCCTGGATGACTCAATGATGTAAGCCTGTATGGTTTCATAATAAGCTACAGGTGATGACGTAAAGAAACCAAAAAGCTTCATGTAGTGAACCTTTCTCTTTAACGAGAATTCTAAAAAGAGCTGTCAGTTTCCTAAAGTTTGAATAAATGTGGTTGCACCTCAAATGGATGTTTGCTTTCCAACTCAATTCAAATTATAGAGATCTGATGGGAGATTTTGCAAGGGTATTAATGAGTCAGCTTCTGTTAGGAAAGTAAAAAGCGAAGGAAGATTCAGCTCCACATCTCTTTATAAGATGGAGGAAGAAGTGTATACTACTCAAACAGGTGGCTCCATCTGCCATCTATGAGAAGGGTCCAACTGCCAATACCCAAGCAATTATGTATCAATCTCAAAATTAGGATACTGAATCTTAGGGTACAGAATAAGAGACTCACATCACAAGAGTCTGAGATGTTTGAAAGTTAGTGTATAAACTGGTGCCAGGACTGATTTTTATTGTAGAAATAAGAGAGCAAAACAACCAGAGGCATCCAGGAGGATCCAGAGCAGAGAGAAAGAAGTAGAAGTAGACTGACCATGGCCAGCCAACTAGACCTGGTCACATGAGGAGCAGGAGCAGAGTGGGTAGACAGAGATGGGTTGGGAGTCTGGGAGGGGAGAGACAGAGACAGAGACAAAGAGACACTCAGAGAGACAGAGACAGACAGAGAAACAGAGACAGAGACACAGAGTCAGGGAGGGAGGGAACAAGAGAGGGATGGAGGGAGAGGAAAAGGGAGGAAGAAAGAGAGCGGGTGGACCAAAGAGCAGGGCTACAAGGAGAAAGGTAGCCAGGGGGAGGGAAGCCTGTGAGCTAGGGGGTGTTAGGGCAGGGGAAGCTGTGAGAAGAGTCCAGATACCAGCATGGGCTCTGAAATGTACAACAGGTTCTTGTAATTCCGAAGGAGCCTGGAGCCTTGGTATGCTGATAGACAACCATTTGTCCCTCTGTCTTTTGGAACTTGGGGACATGGAGTTTCCTTTGAACAGGTACATCAGCTTTGGAGATGGGCGATGGGGAGAACACAGACCATTGTGACTAACTGATGTGCTCCCTTCCTGAAAGGGGTAACTCATCACTGGGCATATAACATTTGGTTTTCCTGCAAAATATGAAAAGATTTTTCAGGTAGGGTTTTTTTTTCATTTGTTCAGTCAGGGTCTCATGTAGCCTAGGCTGGTCATATAACTGAAGATGACCTTTGACTTCTGTCCCTCCTCTGCGTCCGCACAACAGCAGTGCAGGTGTGCACTCTTGGTGTTCACGGTGCTGAGCTTTGGACCCAGGACCTTGTGCATGCTGGGTAAGCGCTCCACCAACTGAGCTGCATCCCCAGATCTGCACATTTTTAAGGATTTTATTTATTTATTTTCTGTATGTGAGTACGCTGCAGCTGTCTTCAGACACACCAGAAGAGGACATCGGATCCCATTAAGGATGGTTGTGAGCCACCTTGTGGTTCCTGGGAATTGAACTCAGGACCTCTGGAAGAGCAGTCAGGACTCTTAACTGTTGAGCCATCTCTCTAGCCCTCAGTTCTATATTTTTAAAACTCTAAATACAATTTTATTCCAAAGTTTAAAGATCACTTAAAAACTGAGAAACAAACAAATATAAACTTAGAGTGGATAGGAAACCTGGGCTTTATGCTGAATCCCCATGAATAACCTTCTTAAAATCCTCTGGGACATACCCAGAAGTATGCGCACACAGTGGGAAAGACTGAGGGAAAACAAGCAATAAAGTGTGAACAACACCTGTGAAAGCAGCATGCAGAAATATGCTTGTGTGTATGAACAAGACTAAAAGAAATAGGCATTTGTTTTATAATACCTAAGTTATTAATCCAACAAATAATTATGCACAGAATATTGCTTAGCACAAATTTCTATCACAATTTTCATTCAACCTTCATGTTAGTTCTTAAAAAGACACTTAAGGGCATACCTCTGAAGGACAGACAAATTGTGTGTCAAAGAAATTGTATATAATAATAAGCATAGAGAAATGACGTGGTATAAGAATATGATTCCAAACAGTCAATGATAAAAACTCACTTTCATATTTCATAAAATGACCCTTAAGCCAACCAATAACAACACTGCAAGTTAATATGTAAATGAAGAGAAAATTTGGAAATTTATGGGCTTGACAACAAATGCAATTATCATGTTTATAAAATTGTTATTTGTGACTATTACAAGAAGACATGAATGAAAATTTAATTCCACCTAACCCAGACACCTAGTCTTAGTTTTGTGCAAAACAAACAAACAAACAAAACAAAACAAAACAAAAGACCCTCTGCAAAGTGAGTTCTGGAACATTTTCCCTTTGACCCTCAAGCCCTGGGAAAATGCAGAGTGTGCCTCTGGGAAGTGGCCATTACTTGACAGGGATCAATAACCTGGACTGTGAGGGTCAAAGACACAGGTCAAACAGACACAAGAACAAAGTCTGTCCTGCCACTAGTGGTGAAAGTCCTGAGTCATGGGCAGCTCCAGTTGGCGGCTGGCAGGACATTAATAGTGGGTCTGTAATCAGATCTGGATGAAACCCAACAGAACTTCTCCTGAAAACAAAACTTCAAGAGTGGATGGGCTAGAACAGCAGATAGGCCACTTAACTGCTCAGGAGAGGGAAAGTCTCACTAACCCACGAAAATTTGGCTAGACAAAGTGGAAAGTAAAATAAAATAATAATAAGCATATTTCACAAGGATCATCATGGCACTCCCTCCTTGTGGGTGTGGATAAACAGAATAGATGTTACTTAGTTGAAGTTGTGTAAGTGGGACGATTCTGCCTTTGTGCAAGTGTCTATGGTCACTGGAGATTTCTGGAGCCCTTGTCCAATAATCTAGTACAGGTGAGTCAAAACCAACATGACCATATCTATGGGATGGTCTTGCCTCTCTCTCTCTCTCTCTCTCTCTCTCTCTCTCTCTCTCTCTCTCTGTGTGTGTGTGTGTGTGTGTGTGTGTGTTGTGTGTGTATGTATTC
This sequence comes from Apodemus agrarius, assembly GCA_964023405.1. Lineage (NCBI taxonomy): Eukaryota > Metazoa > Chordata > Mammalia > Rodentia > Muridae > Apodemus > Apodemus agrarius. Next base: position 112,957,336 of record OZ030005.1, read on the forward strand.
TCTAAAACAATACATACATACATACATACATACATACATACGTACGTACGTACACACACACACACACACACACACACACACACGCATTTGTGTCTCTGTAATGGAGGGTGTGTGTGTGGAATTTCCGCAGTAGAGTGATTGCTCTCACGGTAAGGAATGAGCCTCTCTGTTTTCCAACATTCCTAAGGCTCTTTCCACTCTGGCTACATCAACACTGCACAGGACAAATTCTACAAGACACAGGAGGAAAACTCACTTTCTGATCAAGTCACTCTTGATGTTGCCCCTACAGAAACTCCCACTTTGTCCCATGTGAGGAGCTTCTCTGGGTTCCTGTCAAGGAGGCAGATGCAGAGTCCCTAGGGGCAGCAGCACTCACAGCAAGGGAAGAGATGCTTCCCAATTGCCTAAGCCAGCACACTGGGAAGCACAGAATGAAATGACCATATCCGGCATACCGGAATCTACATCAAGGATTGTTTACGGATTTCAGGGCCACCAACTTTTCACCAACATGAATAACACAGTAAACCATGACATATCAGATACAATAAAACGTGTAGCAGTTGCAGAGACAGGCAGTGTCACACAGGGCTTCCAACATGAGTATACTCCCTGAGACTTCTTTTAATAAGAGCAATGTAGTGGTGGAACACGCCTATAATCCCAGCACTTGGGAGGCAAAGGTAGGCAAATTTCTGAGTTCAAGGCCAGCCTGGTCTACAAAGTGAGCTCCAGGACAGCCAGTGCTATACAGAGAAACTCTGTCTCGAATAAACAAAAAAACAAACAAAAAAAGAATAATATATGTATTTCTAACTTTCCCTGAAATTATAATCACTTACCATACACTCTTCTCCAGTACTGGGTATGATTCATTGGTTTAATATAATCACAATGTCATCTTTTTCTGGTGCTCCAAAAGTTAGCATTTTGGGGTTTGAACTCTGTCACCCTAGGTATATTGACATAAAAAATAAAAGTACCAGAGCCCTAGCAGGCTGCTCAAGACATGGTTTGCTATGTTCTCTTCTGCAGGGAGAACTTGGTGCCCATCAAAGACCCTCCTGAAAACTTCCACTGTGTGAAACTCTGGTGTGAGACAACTGAACCAAAGGGAAGCAGTCATGGGTTGTATCTGGTGTTGATTCACATTAACACCTAAATAGTCTAAAAGCCACTGCAGCGGGAGCCAGAGGACCAGCCACCTCTGCAGCTCCCTGTCCCGGACTATCTCAAGATACTCTAAAGCATCAGAAGGAAGAAAAACTGAGGCTTGAGTGGGAGAGTTTTGTGGGTGGAGACAAGGGTGGGATTGGAAATAGGAATAGGGTTGCAGTTAGGGAGAGACGAGAAGAGGGACAGTGGTGTGTCAGCTGGACTCGTTCGTGTAAAGAGTGAGGAGTTAGAAAAAGTTTCAGTGTCAAACCAAATCCAGAATGGACAGGGAACACATCTGGTACAAGTCGGGAGAGAGATGATCAGTGACCCAGCAGGTGCAAGCATCAAGTCAGAGAGACCTGGCAGAAAATAAGCACTCTCTTTTCCTCCTGCTGCCTCTACCTTCTCTTGTTACCTTAGCAACTGGGATGCTTTGTCTTATGTCTTCATTGGTTTTGGTCCTCACTAGTGGTGAGTAACGTTGGGTACCCAGGCACCACAGGAGTGGGTCTGTCTTAATGTGAAGGAAACAAAGCAGATGATGACTCACCTGCTAGAAGAAAAAAAAAAAGAATCCGATATACAAACACGTGGATTCACAAGGATCCCAGAGATGGATGCTCAACACAGATGAAACATCATTGACGTGTAAACTGTAGCGAACTGTGCAATGTCCAGTCTATCTGTGTGACAACTATAGGAGACACCAAAGCCTTAGGCATACACAGTGCATACTCAGTAATGTGGCCCATGGTCACGCTCCCTGGCAAACTTGCGGTCTGTACTGTCACTTTTGAATAAAGCTTCCTTGCAATTTTGCAAAATGCTTAAAGTAAAAAATGAAGCCCATTTACTTTGGGCATAAAGCAAATGTCAATATGCTTCAGAGGAATGAGGTTACAAGGCATGTTTCTGGGAAATCAATTTGTGCTGGTGTTAGTGACAAATGGCTAAGTAGAGGTGTGTCGTACAGTTAGGGATTCAGAAAGAATCCTTATGCGTCAAACAGGAAGGTGAGGGGAAGCACAGAGGGAGGTCACATTTTGACTGAATGACATGAATCATGTAAGGCCACATTCCTGCAACACTGCAGGGCTTGGGTGTTCTGGACCGAAGAGGAGGATGCTGTGACCTCCAGGAACCCTGCCCGGGTGGTTGGCCCAGGTAGTTTTCCTCACTAGTCAAGGTCTTTGAAGCTCCCAACTTAGTCATAACCACCCACGCACATTCTGCATTATGTTCCCTGTTTTATCTGCACACTTTAAAACAAAGGGCAAAACAATATCCTAGCAAAACGTGGTTCCATGGAACAATGTCATATTAAAAATGTCACTATCCCTTCAGCAAACCCGTTATTACTTGTCCAACAAATGCTGAAGGTTGCTATGATTCAAATACAGGTACTGCCTCTACAGTCCATGTGTTAAAGACTGGTCCCCTGCATGGCACCCCATTGAGAGCAACTGTGAACCTTTGATAGGTGGGCCCTTCTGGGAGGTCCTTGGGGTGCTCAGACCTCAGAAGGACTGTGAGATCTGGCCCCTCTACTCTCTGCTGTCTCCAAACTAATTCACTTCATGTTCTTTTCTATGGAACAGAGTGTGTGCAGGTATGTGTGCGAGTGTGTTTGTGTGTGTGTGTGTGTGTGTGTGTGCCCATGCACACATGTAGAAGGCAGAGGTCAATGCTGTCTATCTTCCTCAATTACTCTCCACCTCATTTTATAAAACAGGGTCTCTTTACTGAACCCGACCGTGGCTCGTTGTTTTGACTATTTTGGCTGACCAGTGAGTCCCAGGACCTACCTGTCCCCATCCTGGGACTGGGATTACAGACATGCTACAGATGTTGTGGGTCAGAGAACAGGTACATATGCTGGCAGAGCATGACTGGCACTGGCACTCGCTAAGTCATCTCCCATCTCCCAGGACAACCTGGAATCACCAGTGCCGTACCATGTGATAGGAAGAAAGGGTCATTTCATTCCTTCTCTGTGATGGTTTGTATATGATTGGCCCAGGAAGTGAACCTATTAGGAGGTGTGGCCTTGTTGGAGTAGGTGTGTCATTGTGGGTGTGGGCTTAAGACCCTCCCCCTGGCTGCCTGGAAGTCAGTTCTTCTACTAGCAGCCTTCAGATGAAGAGAGAGAACTCTCAGCTACTCCTGCACCATGCCTGCCTGGATGCTGCCATCTTTCTGCCTTGATGACAATGGACTGAACCTCTGAGCCTGTAAGCCAACCCCAATTAAATGTTGTCTTTTTTAAAACTTGCATTGGTCATGGTGTCTGTTCACAGCAGTAAAACCCTAACTAAGACAGAAGTTGGTACCAGGGACTGGGGTATTGCTGTGATAGGCCTGACCATGCTTTTGTTTAGAATAATGTGGATTTGGGGACTTTGGATTTGGAAAGCCATGGAATTCTTTAAGTGGGGCTTAATGGGACAGACTAGTAGGAATATGGAAGACAGTGGTGCTGAGGGTCATTTGAACTGTGTAGGCCTGACAGCCCAAGAGGTTTTAGTGGAGAAGAACTTTAATATGTGGCTGAGAGACTGTTTTTGTGATGTTTTGGTAAAGAACATGGCTGCTTTTTGCCATTGTCTGAAGAGACTGCCTAGGACTAAGGTAAAGAGATTTATATTAATTGCATCTGCAAAGGAAGTCTCAAAAAAGCCCAACAAAGACTTTGTTCTCTGGTTAAGTCTGATAAAGAGAATTTTGAACCAACATAGCAAGCTGAGAAAGGAAAAGTACAAAATATATAGTTTGAGTATTAAAGGGACTCCAGGAAGTAAAATGGAGCTGAATTCAAGGATATTAAACTGAATTAAAGGAGTGGTGACCTTTGGGGCAAGATTCAGCCAGTTAACTTTAGGTCCAGGCATGGTAGTACAAGCCTTTAATCTCAAGAGGCAAAGATAAGCAGATCTCTGAGTTCAAGGCCAGCCTAGAACAGAGCAAATTTGAGGTGAAGAAAAACTTTAATCCAGGCTTGGTGGACCACACCTTTAATCCCAGTGTTTAGGAGACAGGCATGCAGATCTCTTGAGTTCAAGGTCAGTCTAAGGAGCAAGATTCAGGACAGCCAACTTAGGCAGTGAAGGAGCTGGGAAAAAGGAAGCTAGTGATAATGGAATAGAACAAGGGGGCCAATATTCCAGCTCCTGCAAGCAGCAGAGCTCAGCAGCTTCGGCCACGTGTCTCTGGCTTTATATTCAAGAAAAGGGGAGTACTGGGACAAGTGATGCTGGTTAGCTGGAGCTAAGAAATTAGTGGTGATTAAGAAAAAACCAGCATCACTGAGGTGAAATATGGGAAGTATTTTCTGAGAGCACAAAGAAGCTGTATTTCAGAGATAGCCAAAGTTGTACCTCATACTGCAGCTGTACTTGGTAATGTGTAAGAATCATCCAGGTGGTACTGGTTTTGAAGGCATGAAGGCATCGAGGCTTGGTACTATGAGAGGCCATGGAAGGCCATTGGTGAAAGTGTACCCTCAGTTGTAATTGCCAGCCCAGGACTGAAGGGGTCATGCAAAGGAGTTGAGGCTTGGTACTACCAAGAGAGCCTATGAGAGGCTTTGGTGAATTATAGTTGCAGTGGAAGACCCTAGCATATTGGAGATGCCAGTACCACGGGATGACCACCAAGAACAGCAGTGGCAGTGGAGTGGATCAATCTGAACTTAGAGTGCTACAAAGGGCAGAGTTGGAGAAGTGACACCAGCTCTTTGGAGATGCACAGAAGATCATGTGTGGATCTCAGACACTGGAACAAGAAGCTGTGAAGCTGAAATTGACTTGGGGTACCCAAGATGTTAAAGATGCCAGAGCCACAGGATACCTGCCAAGGAAAGCTGCTAACAGGGAGTGGAACAAGCCCAGGAGAAAGAACCTTGTTGCAGTCAACAAAGATGAAAAAGGAGTTGAATATCTGAAGACTGCTTTGCCATCAGACTTGGAGATACAGAGTTTGGACTTTGCCCAGCTGGTTTCCTGTCTTGCTTGGGGGATTACAGTTAAGTGATTGAATGAATCTCAAAAGAGACCTTGAACTTTGGACTTTTAACACTGTTGAGACTGCTATAGACTGCAGGGACTTTTGAAGTTGGACTAAATGTATTTTGCATTATGCTATGATTCAGTATGGCCCCCATAGACTCATGTTTGAACAAGCCTATGGGGGCCAGGGAGTGGAATGTGATGGTTTGTATATGCTTTTCCCAGGAAGTGAACCTATTAGGAGGTGTGGCCTTGTTGGAGTAGGTGTGTCGCTGTGGGTGTGGGCTTAAGACCCTCCCCTGGCTGCCTGGAAGTCAGTTCTTCTACTAGCAGCCTTCAGATGAAGATGTAGAACTCTCAGCTCCTCCTGCACCATGCCTGCCTAGTTGCTGCCATGTTTCTGCCTTGATGACAATGGACTGAACCTCTGAGCCTGTAAGCCAACCCCAATTAAATGTTGTCTTTTTTAAAACTTGCATTGGTCATGGTGTCTGTTCACAGCAGTAAAACCCTAACTAAGACATTCTAGTCTCTCCCTTCTCCCCTTCCCTCCTCTCTACCATCCTCCCTCAGTCCCCATGTGTATCTTACAATGACACAGGCTGCAGGGAAGATGGTCTCTGTCTCCACTCATAACTAGAAATTTGTTGGTGGCCTGGTGAATAGCTTGAGTAGGGTGACTTTACTTTACCAAAGGCGACCTTGTCGCAAAGATGTTGCCATGTTTTGTAACAGAATCCCTCTCTGAGGTTGGAGAGCAGCTGGGTCTGTATGCTAATGGTACTGTGGGCCATGCATTCCTTTCCCTTCATGCTACTATTGCCTTTGTAAATCCAATTGAATCAGCGTGGGCAAAGCAATCGGGGCCAGCTGGGCCCATCCAAAAGAGAGCTGGCACGCCAGGGAGGGATCGAGATCTTCAAAGTGGGACATTTTTTACTTCGTCTATATCTTGACATCACAGTGAAGGCCACTTAGCACCTGCTCACACTATAGGCTCGTGGCATGCAATTTGTACAACTCGCGTTTCTTTGGTGATGCCCAGGGTAGGCAGCAAGATGCAGTCAGAGATGCAGTTCCATGGTTAGTCACAAGAGGGCAGTCGGGAGCTTTAGGAGCGGGAACCCTGTACAAGCTCTTTCCTGCATAGTAGCAGTGACTTACTGAGGGGGCTCTCCACAACCATTTATGATTTTAGGTTGAAAGTCAATTTTATCTGATATTAGAATGGCTACTCCGGCTTGTTTCCTGGGACCATTTGCTTGTAAAACTGTCTTCCAGCCTTTTACTCTAAGGTGGTGTTTGTTTGACACTGAGATGTGTTTCCTGTATGCAGCAAAATGTGGGTCCAGTTTCCGTATCCAGTCTGTTAGTCTGTGTCTTTTTATTGTGGAATTGAGTCCATTGATATTAAGAGATATTAAGGAATAGTAATTATTACTTCCTGACATTTTGGGCGTTATTATTTTATTTTATTTTATTTTATTTTTGTATTTGAGTGGTTCTCTTCTTTTGGGTTGTATGAGATGGGGTTTCTATCTTGTTTCTTCTGGAGTGTTGTTTCCCCCCTTGTGTTGGTATTTTTCCCCTATTATCCTTTGTAGGGCTGGGTTTGTAGATAAGTATCATGCAAATTTGGTTTTGTCGTGGAATACCTTGGTTTCCCCATCTATGGCAATTGAGAGTTTTGCTGGGTATAGTAGTTTTGGCTGAAGTTTGTGTTCTCTTAATGTCTGCATGAGGTCTGCCCAGGATCTTCTAGCTTTCATGGTCTCAGGTGAGAAGTCTGGTGTAATTCTGATAGGTCTTCCTTTATATGTTACTTGTCCTTTTTCTCTTACTGCCTTTAATATTTTTTCATTTGGGGTTTTGATTATTATGTGACTGGAAGTATTTCTGTTCTGGTCCCGTCTATTTGGAGTTCTATAGGCTTCTTGTATATTCATGGGCATCTCTCTCTTTAGGTTGGGGAAGTTTTCTTCCATAATTTTGTAGAAGATATTTGCTGGCCCTTTAAGTTGTAGATCTTCATTCTCATCTATCCCTATAATCCTTAGATTTGCTCTTCTCATTGTGTCCTGGATTTCCTGAATGTTTTGGGTTACCAGCTTTTTGCATTTTGCATTTTCTTTAATTGTTGAATCCATGGTTCCTATGGTATCTTCAGCATCTGAGATTCTGTCTTCTATCTCTTGTATTCTATTGTTGATATTTGCATCTATGACTCCTGATTTCTTCCCAAGGTTTTCTATCTCCAACGTTGTCTCCCTTTGTGATTGCTTAGTTGTTTCTACTTCTGTTTTTAGATTCTGTATGGTTTTGCTCAGATCTTTCAGTTGCTTGTTTGTGTTTTCCTGTAATTCTTTAAGAGATTTCTGTGTTTCCTCTTTTATGACTTCTACTTGTTGACCCATGTTCTCTTGTATTTCTTTAAGTGATTTTTGTTTCTCCCCCTTATTGGGATTCATTTTTTGCTCTATATTCTCCTGGATTTCTTTAAGTGATTTTTGTGTCTGCCTTGTATGGGCTTCTAGCTTTTGATCTATTTTCTCCTCTATTACTTTAAGAAATTTATCTAAGTGATCCTCAATCTGCATCTTTACCAGTGATTTTAGATCTGAGTCTTGTTTTTCTGGTGTGTTGAGATATCCGAGATTTAATTGTGTTTGCCTTGTAAGGTCTTCTAGCTTTTGATCTATTTTCTCATGTATTACTTTAAGAGATTTATCTAAGTGTTCCTCTATCAGCAACCTGACCAGTGATTTTAGATCTGAGTCTTGTTTTTCTGGTGTTTCTGGGTATCCAAGATTTATTGCTGTCGGGGAACTGGGTTCGGATGCCGCCATACTGCCTTGATTTCTGTTAGTAATGATCTTACATTTGCCTTTTGCCATCTGGTTAACTCTGGTATTAGTTGGTCCTGTAGTTACTAGCTGGTGCTTGACCCTCCTGTGGGCTCATAAGGCTATTTCCCAGTGACTGGGACACCTGAACCACTGCCCTGCAGGGCTCCTGCTCACAGATTGCTGACAGGTGGCCTGAGTCCCCCGAGGTCTTAAACTCAGGATATCCCAGGTACTTGGTTCCGCCTGTTGGGCAGCTGCTCTGCACTGCTCCTGCTCAGGGTTTGCTGTCTGGTATCCTGTTTCCCCAGGGGTCTTAAAGTTGGGATATCTCAGTTATCTGGTTCCCCCTGCTGGTCCAAAGCTGCTGGAAAGCTGGCTGAGGCTGGCTCCCCCGCCGCAGGTTGGATGGGAAGCAGCTGGCAAGATGGCGCTGTCTGCAGGGAATTCGGGGTCCACCCTGCGAGCGCAGAGTGCAGGCTTGGCCGCTGTGCCCCAAACCACTACTCTGTGCGCAGCTCCTGCTCCAGGCCTGAGTCCCCGAAGGTCTTAAACTCGGGCTATCTCGGGTACCTGGTTCCGCAGGCTGGGTCTGAGCACCTGGGAATCTGGCTGGGTCTGGCTTCCCCACCACCAACTGGATGGGAAGCTGCAGGCAAGATGACCCATGCTGTCAATTTTTAAGTTATTTTTTTAAATTGACAACCTTTCCACCACTTTCTTCCCTCTCTGACTCCTCTCATACTCCTACTCCCTCTCAAATTCATGAGTACTCCTATAATCATTGTTGCACATACAGTCCAATATATGTATATGTATATGTATATGTATATGTATATGTATATGTATATGTGCCCATTTAGTGTTGCCTGCTGTAACTGTTTAGGGATGAGCATCTGGGATTGGATAATCTGTCAGGAGACTCACCTCTAATTCTCCCTCCTTTAGCAGCCATTACTTGTCTATAGCAGTGGTTCTCAACCTTCCTAATGCTACAGTCCTTAAATACAGTTTCTTATGTGGTGGTGATTTTTGTTGCTACTTCATAAGTGTAATCTTGCTACCATAATAAATAATAATGTAAATATTTGTGTTTTCTGATGGTCTTAGAGGACCTCTGTGAAAAGGTTGTTTGACCCCCAAAGGGGTAGCAACACACAGGTGGAGAACCACTGGTCTATAGCTCCTTATCTAGGGATAGGACCTTATAAAATTTCACTCACCCATGCCGGCATGTCAACAAATGTTTCCATTATATAGGTCTTGTTCAGGCAAACTTTGTGATATCATAGATGTGATTTCCCTGTCATATACAGAAGACCTCATCTCACAGCAGACATCTTCGGCCTCTGGCTCTTAGAACTTTCTATCCCATCTCCAGCAATGTTCCTGAGCCCTAAGTGGAGCAACTGTGCTGCATATGTATCAGCTGGACTTGGTCAGCCCAGTCAGCTTGTCCTCTGCACTTTGACCAGTTGTAGGGTCTTCATCTGCTTCACATAGATGCTTCTTTGATGAAGAGGAAAAATTACTTATGTTTGGGTAATAAGTACTTAGAACACAGAAGTTAAGCTGGTTTAAGAAAGTAGCAGAAGTAGCTTCTCCTTTGAGGTCTAAGTACCTTGTAACCCACAGGTAGTTGGCTAGGTTTACAGTACTAGGCACAAATTCACAACTACTAAGTAGGCCTTAATCTAGCAAGACAGCTGTTTGTTGCCCCCAAGATATATATAAGTATCACTATCTCATGTTTGGGAGCATCTTACTATGCTAGTTATTGTAGTTTGAAGGCTTTATAGCAGGTAGAACTATAGAATGATTTCCTTTCTTGGCAGTTTGCATAGATTCTGATATTAGGAGAGCTAGTCCTCAGGGAAGAGTCGTTCAGGTCAGTTCCAACTCAATTCCTCCAAAATTTGTATCTGAAACATAGTATCTTCAGCAACAGGGGCTTCCTTTCAAGTTCTGGTGGGGTGGTATCAATCAGGGGCAACAGCACTAGCCTACATTATTTGGAGGGTCTCTTTGATTCCCCTAACCAACAACTCTGAAATCATCTGTAGTGTCTGAGTGTCTATATATCTGTGTTATCTATGTATAGTGTCTGTTTGTCTGTTATATGGCAGATAGAATCCAGGACATAGCTCTCTCTCTCTCTCTCTCTCTCTCTCTCTCTCTCTCTCTCTCTCTCTCTCTCCCCTTTTTGGTTTAAACAGGCAATGAGCTTAGTCAGACTTATAGTTAAAAAATTCATTTTCTTCAGTGTTTAGCAACTTAAAATTATATTCCATTCCTTCATCCCAAGGCTACATGGAGTCTATATATGTCAGGAATCAACTAGAAATTTGTAAAAAACATTCACAGAAAGTTGAGTTCTCCTTTTCTCTCCCATTCTAGATTTTATCCATGCAGTGAGACATCCTCTTAATGCCTTTCCTTCCACATGAAAATTACTCTAATTTCTGTTTTCCTGAGTTGCTCACTAGTATTTTCAGATATTTAAAAAAAGCAGTTCATTGATGGTTAATCATTGATATCTGTTAGAATGTTGATTTGCTTGTTTTTTGGCCTGCTTGTTTTTTGGGGGTTTTTTTGGTGTGTGTGTGTGTGTGTGTGTGTGTGTGTGTGTGTGTGTGTTGAGACAGGCGATGGTGGCTTGAATGAAAATGACCCCCATAGACTCATAGGAAGTAGCATTATTAGAGGTGTGTTCCTTTTTAAAATTCGATATATTAATTTACATTTCATATGATTTCCCTCTTTCCAGGCTCCCTCCTCCCTGCAAGTCCCATAAGCCATTTTCCCTCCCCCTGTTCCCCCATTCACCCCTTCCCTCTTCTCTATTCTGGTATTTCCCTACACTTCTGCATTAAGCCTTTCCAGAGTCAGGGGCCCTTCCTTCCTTCTTCTTGGACATCATTTGACATGTGGATTATGTCTTAGGTATTCCAGTCTTCTAGGCCAATATCTGCTTACCAGTGAGTGCATACCATGAGTGTTCTTTTGAGATTGGGTTACCTCACTTAGTATGATGTTCTCCAGCTCCATCCATTTGTCTAAGAAGTTCATGAACTCATTGTTTGTAATGGCTGAATAATACTCCATTGTGTAAATATCCCATATTTTTTGTATCCATTCCTCTAGAGGTATGTTCTTGTTGGAGGAAGTGTGGCACTTTGAGGTTTCAGGTGCTCAAGCTAGGCCCATTTCCTCTGTCTCTTCCTGCTGCCTGCTCATCTGTATGTAGAACTCCAAGATACTTCCCCAACATCAAGTCTGCTGGTGTGCCTCCATGCTTCCCACCATGATGACAATGGACTAAACCTCTGAGCTGTAAGCCTGTCCCAATTAAGTGCTTTCCTTAATGAGAGCTGTTGTGCTCATGACATTTCCTGACACCAATAAAACCCTAACTAAGTCACAGGGTCTCACCATATAGTCCTTGATGGCCCAAAGATTAGTATGTAGACTAGGTTGGCCCTCAACTCATGAAGATCTTCCTTTCTCTGCCTGCTGAATGCTGGACTTGAAGATGTGCACCACCACATCTGATCCCCGAAAGCTGGTCTTACAGAAACCACTCCATTACTAGAGTTTTGTTCATAGTTATGAATTATTTGATGTGAAAGAAGAGTATACATGGAGTCTTCAGAATTGTCCTTTCTCTGCTGCAAACCAACTTGTAATAGAGGAATAGGTGGATAGAAACCTTCACAGTGGAGCTGGAAAGATGGCTCATCGGTTATGAGCACTGACTGCTCTTCTGGAGGTCCTGAGTTCAAATCCCAGCAACCACATGGTGGTTCACAACCATCCATAATGATATCTGACATGCTCTCTACTGTAGTGTCTGAAGACAGCTACAGTGCACTTCCATATAATAAATAAGTAAATCTTAAAAAAAAACAAGAAGCCTTTAAAAATAAATAAATAAATAAATAAATAAATAAATAAATAAATAAATACCTTCCCAGTGCCACTGAGCTGCTAACTGGTGAAATCCAGACTCCTGCTCAGACTGTCAGGCCCAAGGGCTATGCGCTTGGCCATGCATTAGTGTGGTGGCTCAGCAGACATCTGCTGGGTCCAGACAGCATCCCTCAGGTTCTACTGCCCACTCCTGCTTCATTTTGCAGAAGTGGCCACTTGTCTTCCACTTCACTCTGAGATTTTTGCACTTTGGCACTTTGGGTATTTAATGTATCGCTTACTGTGGCCAGTCACCTCACTCTACCTTCTCCCTACCCATCCTTCTCCCCAGAGCAACGCCTACTCTGTGTTTAAAATTTTACTGTAAACCAGTCAGCCAGGAAACACGAGGTCTGCCAGGCTTGTCCTTGCCTCTTCCTTCTTTAGAGGTAACTTTAAGCCACAGTGTTTTTTTATCCCAGGTTCAACAGAGACTAGAAGGTAAGAGTGTTGAAAACTCTAAGCCAGAACTCCCTGGAGGTCCTCTACTCTCCAACAATCCCCCAAATCAGAGCAATAGCAAAGACTTACTCAGGTACCGTGTGTAATCGCCTTCATTAAACAATCAATGCAACATCAGTATCCAGTCTGCAGCTAAATTCTTGGGTCAGGCTCTCTACTGACTAACCTAACCCTTTCAAAGATCTCAGAGGACTAAGCTTACAATAACCTACCCCACTGCATGTATTGATGAGCCGCCCCAAATCAAGTAAGCCATATGGCCTACTCAGGGTTTTTCATACAAGTGGCAGGTGCAGGATTTAAGCCTAAGCCCTTAGAACTGCAAAGACCTTACCTTCTGCCCCCACACAGAATTGTTTCTCTTAACTAGAATTAAACCACCAACACACTCTATCATTGCATGCTATGAGCCTCCTCTCAAGAGTCATCTAGTCTAACACTAACAAGTGAACAAAATCCTTAGAATTTGTCATTTTCATCTTACAAATAATGCGAAGAATGGAACAAGGGGCTCACCCAGGAAGAGACAGGTGTTGTGTACAGAGCTGAGGCTCGTGCTGAGATCTCTGTGTCTCTGGAGTCTTGGCTATGTAGCTGTGTGGCCCTTCAGCTGTCATACGGATGAAAACAAAGGGTGAAAACCGGGAAAGGGGAGCAGGTTAGCTGCTGAGAACCTAGCAAGACTCTTCCTTCTTATCCTGTCCCACCTCAAGTAGCCCGTGAGATTGGGGAAGGTTCTACACAGTCCTTTCCCCTAGCTGACTGTCCCTGCTGGAAGTCTGCACTGTTTTCTGCCCTCTTAACTAAATGTCTCCTCCCCTCCGTAACATCATCCAATTCCTGAAGTTATCTGTTCAACATTCTCTGCAGCCAGGGGCCAAGTTGCACAGCTGTGTTCCCAGAACCGGGAAAGACTGTGCACAGGGAGCAGATCCTACAAGCTTCCTCTCGTAGCTATAGTCTACCTGTGTCTTTCACAGTACCAGGTAAGACAAGCCCTCCACCCCCAACCCCTCCCGCCTCAGCCCCTACCTCCACCCCATGTGTGCATGTGTGTGTGTTTATCCATGTATGATTGCTTGTGATCATCTGTGTGTCTGTGTGTATTTCTATCCTACACAAGAGCCTTAACCTTGGGGATCCTATTTAAAACTTATTAAAACTTAAAACCTATAAAACTTAAAAGTTCTAGAAATGCCACTTACAAATTATGGCTTTGGTCAAATCGCTTAACTTCTCTGCCATAATTCTTTAATTATGATACAATGAACGGCATGTTGGAGAGAGGAATATCTGGAAACATACATGAGCTGTGTTTAGCACAGTGGCTGACTCAAAGACATGGACTGATATGTTTGGGAATGAGTAGGAAAGACTGAGACAGAAGGAGAGTCACTGGAAGAAACCTTCCCTGTACACAGGATGGCTCACTGTCTTTAAAGAGAATGCATTTAGCCTGGTGAAGCCCTTGCTGAGCAAGCATGAGGACCTGAACTGGATCTCCAGTACCTGTGCAGAAGTGCAGGCGAGGGACCATTCAGCATGTGCCTTCCACTTGTTAGGTTTGTTTTGTTTTGTTTTGTTTTGTTTGTCAACTTGACCCGAGCCAGGTCATCTGGGAAGAGGGAAACTCAAATGAAAAAAAAAAAAACACCTCTTTCAGATCAAATAGTAGGCAAGTCTGTGGGGAACTTTCATGATTAATGATTGTGCGAGGACCCAACTCACTGTGGGTGGTGCCACATCTGGGCACCTTGCCTGATACAAAAAAACAAGCTGAGAAAACCATAAAGCCTGAGCCAGCAGATTCCACTCCTCAAGGGTTCCTGCCTCTGCTCATGTTTGCGCTCCTGCTCTGACCTCCCACAAAGAATGAGTGTGACCAGGACACGTAAACCCAATAGACCATTTCCTCCCCAAGCTGCTTTTTGGTCATGATGTTGATCACAGCAATGCAAAGCAACCTACATGATCCCTCTAATCCTAGTGCTGGGAAGCAGAAACAGGAGGGTCCCTGGGGCTTGCCAAGCAACCAGTCTAGCCAAGTCAGCTACCATCAGGTCCAGCGAGAGACCTTCTTCCCAAAACTAAAATGGAGAGGTATGGGTAAACCCTTGACTTTGCCCTCTGACTTCCACGTGTATGTGCATTCAAACATACACACACACACACACACACACACACACACACACACACACACAGTGGAAGGGCAGAGTCATAAATGTTGGTAATTGAAAGGTACCTCAACATTTCGAAATTCTTGGTATGTTCTAAATTCAATGCTGGCAAAGTGATTATGACACTAGCTATCATGGGCATCAGGGTGGTAGGTATCATCTTTGTACCCTCAAGAACAGTACACAAAACCACAGAAGTGTTAGGTGATTAAATCAAAGCCAAAAGTCAAGTCCTGACTCTGCTACTCTGGGTTCCCCTAAGACATACATCAATCTGTTAAGTAACATTTTGTGTCTGAGGGCTTATTGAACACATTTGATTCTCAAGGCGCTGCATATGTAAGTCTAGAGTCCTGGACCCAGCCCACCTCAAATACACATGGCTAAATTGCTTCCAGAATATACTTTAAAACACTTCAAAGCATTGGGATCTAATATCATTTCATATAGAGCCTCCAGAGTACATGCTCCAAGACATCAGACCCTCCTCCAGCTGATAGGATCTAAAAACACATGTGGAAACCTGATAAGTGTTTCATAAGTGAAAGAGAAATTGTTCTATGATTCAAATATTTTATAGACATAATAGTTTTTTTCTCTTTCCAGATTTTACCTCCCAAGTTTTTAAAATGTGACAATGGAAAAAATCAAACATTATGTTGACTACTCAGTGTCCATCAACAAACACTGTGATGGATAGATAAATATTGATCTATATAGAGAATAGCATTAATGTAGTTATTACTATATAGACCTATAGCTATAGAGAGTGATATATAGAGATGTAATTTTAGATATGGACATAGTTGCAGAACTAGATACAGCTATATAGAGATATCTCCCCTCAGGATGACAGACAGATGGTCATAGATATGGGTGTCTCGGAAAGCTGTAACATGTACTGTGGCATATGCTGTGTCTGGACGTTTCAGTGCAAAAGCTCCCTTGCACAGTCTATTTCAGGTGTCAATCCCCACTTCTTTCCTCTAATCCTGTTGTAGAAGTTAAGACAGCATTTCTTTGTGTCAGGCTTAATTACTCCACTTCCATGGAGAGAGGGTTAACCATCATTAGCCCCTCTTTCTAGAGTACTTACCTGTGCTGTGTCTTGCAGAATGCCAGCCAGCCATCAGCACTATTGCTTAGATCAATAGACGCTGCGAGTCCAACTGTGTTGAAGAGGGAGCTTAAGTAATTGCTCCAAGTTACACATAGGGTGAGTGGAGTTTGACCCTGTGCTGTTGGATTTCTGACGGCTACCCTCTCAGCGACCCACAGCTGATCTCATCCAGGTACCACTGTGTTTACCAACTCCCATGATAAACATTAAGTCAGAACTGCAAACTATTTGTAAGACAGTGTCAACATGATTTCTTCTTCTTTTGGCCATGGAAGATGATCACAGACTGAGTGAATTAACAGAAATTTGTTTTCTTAATTTTCTTAATATCAAAAGTCCAAGATCAAGGCCACTCATTTGTGGATCATTTCTTGGCTTATAGATGATGGTCTTTATGCTCACATAGTGTTCGCCTCCACCTTGTGTGTCTGAATGCTAATCTCTTTCTTAAATTTTTGTTACAGTCTCTCTGTGTATCCCCTGGCTGGCCTCGTACACACAGAGATCCACCTACTTCTGTATTCCAAGTGCTGGTATTAAAGGTGTGCTTTACCAGTGCCTGCTTCCTTTACGAACAAAGGAGACTAACCATAATGTACACTCCAATGGTCTCATATTTAGCTCAATTATGAAAGTACCTATCTCCAATTACAGTCACATTGAGAAATATTGTGAAGAATACTCACACATGTACTTCAGGAGTGGAACATAGAATCATCCCATGACAAAGGGTTACTATGTTTCCTCACTCTAACTCACCCTTTTGTTTAAGTTGGTAGCCACAACTTAAATATTTGACCATTTCTTTTGAAATTCTAGAGACTGGACCATGGCCACATGCATAGACAAGTGTTTTATCATTGAGCTATGTGACTAGCCATTTTATTTACTTATAAAGTATCTGTTT
The DNA here is from genome assembly GCA_964023405.1 of Apodemus agrarius. Lineage (NCBI taxonomy): Eukaryota > Metazoa > Chordata > Mammalia > Rodentia > Muridae > Apodemus > Apodemus agrarius. Next base: position 112,973,979 of record OZ030005.1, read on the forward strand.
GTTCAGCCTATGAGGAAAGCAGTTGATATTTAAGGAAGATCCTGAGGTCATGCAGAAAACTATGTAGACATACAGCATCATAGGAAAAAAATGGCCAGTAGAAGCCTGGACCTAGAGCCCACCTTTGTACCACATTCACATCCATAGTGGAACTAAAGGCTGCTGCACTTTGTAAAACTCACATCTGTGTGTTGTTATCAGCTCAGACTACCCCATCCAGTCCTTAACATGTAATCCCAATGTCCAATTATGTGGTCGCTCAAATACAGGATTCAGAATTGGTGGTGAGGGCTTGGATAGAAGACGCTGCTGTGTAGCACGGGCTGTTCTGTGATTGGTTTTATCATCTAGGCTGTTCTTGAATTCATAATCTCACTGAAATGTCAGTTGTGCTCCATTCCCTGCATTGACTCTGGAGGTCTGGGAACTGCTGCTCAGGACACTGTCCTAGGAAGGTTCTTGTGGCCACACAGCATCAGCAAGAAGAAGCTGAGACTAGCATTGTCTAATCTAAGGGTGGGTGTGTGACCGTGGGAATCCATACAGGATCCAGGGAAGGTAATAATAACAGAAAGGCAGAGGGGCAGAGGGGCAGAGGGGCAGAGGGACCTTGACAACAGTGTGAGCCACAGACTGAATAGCTCCCACCCTCTCCTCACCCTCATTTCCTTATCCCTGGCATACGCTTCATTCACTTCACATGACAGAAATCATAACCTTGGGAATTTTCACAACTTTTCACTTTATGGTTGTTCTAGTTAGAGACAGTCTGAGCTACTTTTTGGTAGCACACACACACAATTTTAAGAGAGATTATGATCACTTTAGCTTGTGCTTAAAAGTCACAGGGATGACTATTCAGATTTTGGTCTGTCATCAACTTTGGGGACAGGAATTAGATGATGATATGACAGTTTCCATGGAAACTGCAAGACTGGCCTTGATGGGAAGAAAGGTTTACAGAGTAGAGATAATCTGACTCATGGGGTTAAATCAGAGGGACTTGTAAGAGTCCTCCAGGAATGTGCCTCAATCCAGCGGAGCAGCCATTCAGCGCCATTTTCTACCTTGTAGCTCCTCAGCTGAGGAGAGAAATCCCCATGTGAGGTAACTCCAGCAATGGAACAGGATCAGCCCCTTCAGGGTGATTGGCATGTTAACCATGTCTTCTCAAAGCAGCCAGTGATGTGAGGGTTCTGTGTCTCCTACCAGAGGTCTTAAGATGTGGTGGCTGAAGAGGTTACCAATCCCATCGAGCTTCTGCAAATTCTTCCACGGCTTCTCCTTAAGTCTTCCCCAGCTGCACAGACGGTTGTTTTCAGAAGTCGGAGCTCCAAGATGGACTGACCATGATTCACCTGAGGAGTTCAACTTTGCGAGCGATGTGCTGGACTACTGGGCTCAAATGGAGGAGGTAAGCGGGCATCGTGATGGAGCTATGGGAACAGAAGTGGCCTAGTGACTGTCCCTTGCTCTCACTAGGTAAAGAGACACCGAGGGATGCATAGATTCTCTAGAAACACAGAAGGACCTACAGCTTCTTCCAGGCAGCTGTGTAGTGGGAAGGGCTTGCACCTGAGGGCTTGGTGCCTAATCTGCATGTCTACTCACTTCTCTGAGTTTCAGTGGTTTTGTTTGTTGTTGTTGCTGCTGTTTTCTTTTACTTTCTTTCTGTGAAACAGGGGTTAATTTGTTTTTAAAACTCACTTGTATAGTGGGTAAAAGTATCTGATGCATGTTTATTCTTCCATAACTATGAGCTAGCAAAAGTTCTAATTGGTAGGTTCGTGGACGTCTGAGTTCTCACCCCTCAGTTAGTTAGTGGGGGAGTCTAACTGAAATTCAGTTCAGCACATTGACTGCAAGCCATGCCTCAAGAGGGGAAAAACTTACAGAATGTGCACAGGAGCATATGCCACATGTATAGAAATCAAGTAACCTGATTTCCAGAGTGGTTTTACCATTTTGCAATCCCACCAACAGTGGAGGAGTGTTCCTCTTTCTCCACATCCTCGCCAGCACTTGTTGTCACTTGAGTTTTTAATCTTAGCCATTCTGACTGGTGTGAGGTGGAATCTCAGGGTTGTTTTGATTTGCATTTCCCTGATGACTAATGATGTTGAACATCTCTTAAGGTGTTTCTCGGCCATCCGAATTTCTTCTGGTGAAAATTCTTTGTTTAGCTCTGCGCCCCATTTTTTGATAGGGTTATTTGGTTCTTTGCGGTCTAATTTCTTGAGTTCTTTGTATATATTGGATATTAGCCCTCTGTCGGATGTGGGGTTGGTGAAGATCTTTTCCCACTTTGTTGGTTGCCGTTTTGTCCTTCGGACAGTGTCCTTTGCTTTGCAGAAACTTTGTAATTTTATGAGGTCCCATTTGTCGATTCTTGATCTTAGTGCGTACACTATTGGTGTTCTGTTCAGGAATTTTTCCCCTGTGCCCAAGTCCTCCAGGGTCTTCCCAAGTTTCTTTTCTAATAGTTTCAGTGTGTCTGGTTTTATGTGGAGGTCCTTGATCCACTTGGAGTTGATCTTAGAGCAAAGAGATAAGAGTGGGTCAATTCGCATTCTTCTGCATGTTGACCTCCAGTTGAACCAGCACCATTTGTTGAAAAGGCTATCTTTATTCCATCGGATGGTTGTGGCTCCTTTATCAAAGATCAAGTGACCATAAGTCTGTGGGTTAATTTCTGGGTCTTCAATCCTGTTCCATTGTTCTGTTTGCCTGTTGCTATACCAATACCATGCAGTTTTTAACACAATTGCTCTGTAGTACTGCTTGAGGTCAGGGATATTGATTCCCCCAGAAGTCCTTTTATTGTTGAGAATAGTTTTAGCTATCCTGGGTTTTTTGTTGCTCCAGATGAATTTGAGAATTGCTCTTTCTAGATCTATGAAGAATTGAGTTGGGATTTTGATGGGGATTGCATTGAATCTGTATATTGCTTTTGGCAAGATGGCCATTTTTACTATATTGATCCTGCCAATCCAGGAGCAAGAAATATTTTTCCATCTTCTGAGGTCTTCTTCGATTTCTTTCTTCAAGTTTCTTCAGTTTGGCGGATCCTCAGAAAATTGGGCATGGCACTTCCAGAGGACCCTGGCATACCACTCCTGGGCATATACCCAGAGGATTCCCCTGCATGCAATAAAGACACATGCTCCACTATGTTTATAGCAGCCTTGTTTATAATAGCCAGAAATTGGAAGGAGCCCAAATATCCCTCAAAGGAGGAATGGATACAGAAAATGTGGTATATTTATACAATGGAATACTACTCAGCAATTAAAAATAATGAATTCATGCAATTTGTAGGTAAATGGTTAGACCTGGAAAATATCATCCTGAGTGAGCTAACCCAATCACAAAAGAATGCACATGAAATGCAATCACTGATAAGTGGATATTAATGAGCCCAGAAGCACTAAATACTCAAGACACAAATAGCAAGTCAAATGATTCCCAAGAAGAAGAAAGGAGAGGACCCTGGGCATGTAAAGATTGCATCCAGTTTAGTAAAGAAACCGAGGGGGGAGGGGGAGTGATTGGGGAATAGTTGGGGGGGAGAGGAACTATGGGAACTATGGTGGGTGGGAACTGGGAAAGGGGAAAGCCTTTGAAATGTAAACATAGAATTTAGAAAATAAAAATAACTAATAAAAAAATTTAAAAAAAAGAAAAAAAAAGAAATCAAGTAACCTATCATCCTACAAAGGTGGCAAGTCCCCCTGGGGCCCTCCAGGCCAGCTACATTCTTGAGAGTGGCTTCGGGAAGATTTTTCCAGAGAAGTAGTCTCTGTGGCCTGCAGAGACATCATGTGTCACTGCAGAAATCCACCTTGGTCTGTCTTTTCCCAAGACACAAATGGATGGAAAAGCAGTAGCGGCATTCAGAGCTTTGGTAAACAGGTGCGACGTTTTGAACCACAAAGCCTTAACGGAACCTACCTGGAACCTGTCTTTGCATGGAGACAGTTCACCTGGGATGAAGTTGAAGAAGAGTTATAAATGTTAAGTTCCCCATAAGCATGCACTCACGTGTTACTATTCAAGCCAATATTACCTCTTCCACACCTTTCTACCCACAATCTTCTTCTCTCAGAACTTTCATGATAATGCAATCCCCCCCAAAAAACAAACAAAACAAAACAAACAAAACAATCAAACACAGCCCTGCCATGGAGAAAATGTTTCTGTCCCTTATCTGCCATTTTGCATTTGATTTTCTTCTTTTTCCATTTTCCCATTTTCCAGATGAGAAAATTGGGGATCTGAGAGCTTCAGTGACCTGCCTGAATCTCTTACCTAAGATGCAGGGGAACAGGTTTGGGTCTGGGCAAACTGATTCCACAGTCCAGCGTTTAGCCTAGTCTCACATCTGAGAGGCCAATGCATCTCTGCCTCAGAGATAAATGGGCTTTCTTCCTTGGTTGGGAAAGAAGAGTGTAGTGAGAAAGAGACAGTGGTGTTAGCTTGTTCCATGTTTTCTCCACAAAGTTCTCATTGGTGAGTTCACACACCAATTTATGGGATTAACAACTAAGTAAATCATCCTACAGGAAAGTCCAGGATGGCTGGATTTCATAACATCATAGTCGGCCATTGCAATTTCATCCGTGTCTCTACCACCTCCATTTACAAGCTCTCCTATCCCATTAATATTGAAATAGCTTGGACCTGTCTGTGTCAACATTTCTAGTTGCCTCACTCATGATTAACTCAGACCCACTCACCATAAGCCTGTAGTGACTTAGGAGCCTCACACACAGTAGGCTGTCAGTATACACTGGTGGGATGAGTTAGGGTGGGGCCCGTCCTTGTCAGTACTCCTGGGAAGCCTCTGCTTTCTGCAGCACCTCTGAATCACTAGCAAGCATTGCTCAGAAACTGATCTGTGGGCCAATCAGCAGCACTGCCCAAAACTGACAATGTGTCATACATATATTTAGTTAATTATAGTTACAATTACAGCTCTAGATCCAGTCACAGTTGTTAGAGTCGGAGGTGGAGTTGGAGTCCTGAAGCAGTCCCCAAATGTAGAGAGGCCACATTCCCATCATCTTGTGTGTATTCTGTCTCTTACACACTCACTCATTTGTTCATTAATAGAATTAAAGCCTACTTGGTACCCAGCATGGGGATAGGAGAGTAAATGAGATACACAATGCTCTCTTTCCCCTGCCATTTTCTGGTACTTTCTTCATGCTGTTATTTTATGTTAATTGGATATTCTATGATGACACTTGTGCCTTTTTCTCCATTTCTTTTGTGTGTATTCTGTAGACATTTTCCTTGTGCTTACCATGAGGACTGCATGCAACATTCTGTAGCAACAAGAGTCTATCTTTAGCTTTGACTAGCTTGGCCTCAATCACACTAGAAACCCCATCCCTCCACAGCTCTGCCCCGTTCAACCCCAACATTATACTTCTGATGTCAAACTCCACTTCTTCTGTACCCACTTTAATGTGGGCTTGTCATTGTCTTTTAAATATAACTAAAGAATAAAAGCAGAGGCCAGTGAGATGGCTCAGCAGGTAAAGGCACTGGCCACTGCCAAACCTGACAACTGGAGTTCAGTCCCCAGGAAAGCATCCACTCCTGAAAGTCTTCCTCTGAGATTCACGTGCATGCTCTAGCATGCACAACTGTAAACTCCTGAGCACATGCAAGTGCACACACACAAATAAGTAAATGATTATATGATGTTATTAAATAATAGGTAAAGTTCAAGCCAAAATTATAACAATAATCATATTACAGTCTTACAAGCATCTCCATGTTAATAAGAAAACATTGTGTTTTCTTGTTTGTTAATACCCAGTTCCTTTCATTTCAAGGTGAGACTCCTGGAACTTCTTCTAACGCAGGTCTGGAGGAGACAGACCCCTCCTGATCGGACTCTCTGTGAATATCTTAAATTCTCCCTCACATTTGAAAATAATGAGTAACTGGTTGTTGTTTCTCTCTCTCTCTCTCTCTCTCTCTCTCTCTCTCTCTCTCTCTCTCTCTCTCTACTTCAAATATATGATCTCATATCCTCTCACCTTGCAAAGCATCTGCTGAGAACTTGATGGTCAGTCTCCTTGAGGGTCTCGTGGTCTTGGAGAACAAGAGTTGCTTTTCCTTTAGACACTCAAGATCAGGCGTATGTCTCCAGCCATCCTGTGTAGATTACAATTCCCACAGGTCTCCTCGGGCTTCCCTGGAGGTGCTGTCTGTTTGTATTAGACTATTTATGTCTTGCCTTAAACTCGGTAGTGTGGGGCCTTTGTTTCTTCAGAGAAGCTGAACAGCTGTGCCTTCCCTGTGTCTCCGAGACTGCACTTCAGTCTGGAAACCCTGCGGGTTTCTTCATTCTTGTTCTTCATGAGAAACAGTTTCAAGTGACTTACACTCACCTTCACCCACTTGTTTTTCTGCCTGTTGGGTCTCCTGGTGAGCCCCTCTACCCCATGCTTATTCAATTTCTATATTCTGGGTCCTAGAACTTGTCTCTCTTTCAGAAGGTTGCTCCTCTCTTGATATTGCTGTTGGATTCATTTGGAGTGCTTCTGTTCTCCGTTTGATCTTTGTGTTTTTCTTCAGCTGTTTGAGCAAATTTAACACAGATATTAAAAAACACATACAATGTCTAACAGACAAGGTCCACACAGCTTGAGTTTCTGTTTCAGGGGATCGATTTTGTCCCTTTCAATAGACAGCATCTCTCTGGTGTTGGCATGTTTTGATATGCCTGTGGTAATTGATTGAATGTTGCACATGTGGGGGAAGAAGCCTCCCCCACCTTTTTCAGTCATGCAGATAATAAAGGAAGGCAGTCACTAATGTGGCTAGGTGAGGGCTTCATGTCATCTGCAGCCTTTCTGACATTTGCCTTTTCTGGTCCTTTCTGTGTCCTCTCCCCCTGTGCCAGTTTTCACAGTTACATGGCCAGTGTTACTAACTCCAGTTCCCTTTTAGGAATTCACCTGTGCTGCTTCTCGCAACCTTGGCAGTTGTGGTGTGTTCCTTGCTCTAGCACCTCTCGGCCACAGGTGCCCACCACAGACCCAGCTATCCATACAGAGATAACCAACCTGGGAGTCAAATTATGATGGTATTCCCCTGTGACCTTCAAATAAGGCAGGAGAGAAAGCAGTTCACCCAGTGTCTCCTGAATAGACCAGGACACTGCAAACAAGTTCCAGCCTTTTCCATGAGCCTGGAGTTGGGCGGCTTCCTCTTGACTGCCCTGCACCACACCACAGGCATGGCAAGAAAGGGCAAGAAAGAATGACCCAAAATACCCTGCATTCTGGGTGTGGCTTTAGCTACTAAACTGTTGCAGGCCCTTCACTGGTTTCTAGGGTTCTCACCAAGCTACTTTGGGCAATCTGTTATTGTTTGATATTTCTGTGAGGACACAAGGACCAGTGGTGCCTTCTATTTGGTGTGCACGTCCTACCACGAGTAATACCTTAATTTCAAAATGTTACCTAAACATTTACCCATGCCTTTAGCCTTATTCTTTTTGCTATGATACTATTTTATTGAGCAACTACTTTGTGCCAAACACTGTTAATATGGTTTATTTATCTAAAGTTTACTGATGTTTAGGCAATAGTGTTGTCCCAATTTCATAGGTGGAAAAAAACTGAGGCAAAAAGAGAAAAAAAATCACTGTCTAAATGAACCTAGAACAGACAAAGGGAGAATCAGAATTGTTTCTCTTCAGTGGAAAGCTTGAAGAGTATTTGTGGCCACATGTGACTTGGGGTTAGTCCCCAAGTCATTCCCTACTTCTCTGGAGTCTGTCAATGTCTTAAGATGGGACCTAGCTGTGCTAGACTCACACTGGAATGTGACTGTGGAAGTGCGCTGTCCTCTTCCTTGAAAGCAGGAGTGATGCTTGCTATCCAATCTTAACTAGGAGGGGAAGAGAGGAGCAGGTCCAGCCTTTTGGTGGGTGAATGACCAAGGAGAGGAGATAAAGTGGAGCTTCAGAGAACTGAGGGACCTCACCTGCCGCACTGCCAACATCTTTGAGCAAACTTGTGGCCTGCAGCAAGGAGATCGCCTGGCCTTGATTCTGCCTCGAGTGCCCGAGTGGTGGCTGGTGACAGTGGGCTGCATCAGAACAGGTCAGTGACTCACACAGGGGACCCCAGGGACCTCAGTGCTGGGACAGTAGGTGCTATGGATGCAGCCTAGTACAGACAAAGCCCTGGGGCTCCAGTCTTGGCTTCTATGCTGGAACCACGGAGGAAGCCTCTGTCCTTCCTTCTGAGGATGGACAGCTCATTTGGAGACAAAACACTGTCTCTTCTTCATATCTTCCTTATTTTTCAAGTCTGTCTTTTTCTCCCACTCCCACGTGTCCACACACCATCTTTCTTTTTCTTTATCACTCTGGAATCAATATGCTCTAAACACAATACCATGTGCCCCTCCCTTCCTCTCTCAGAATCTGTTGTGGATATTGTGAAACCTACAAGTACCAGGTAAGCACCCATGAGCACAGGAACATAAAAATCTGCTAAAACCCGTGATGTTCCCTCCACAAACTCATGGGGTGGTTAAGACCCAAGGCTAACATCAGTGCCCATACACAAGTAACAAATTTTCTTCAATTATCCAAATAATATCCTTTAGAGCCAGTTTGTCTTTAAATCCAACTAAGAATCATGCACTGTATGTAGCAATCAGATCTGCTCCATCTCCTTTAGCCTGCAGTGTTTCAGACTTTTCTGCATGGCAGTGACATTTTTGAAGCATCCAAGCCAGTTGTTTTGTAGAATACAGCTCAGTTTTGGGGGTTTATGATTCTTCCTTTGTAGCTCTCCTCACCTGAGCTGCATTTGACTGCAACCCTGCAAAGCAAGTCTGCACCTTCCTCAGCACACCTGTCAGAGTGTGTGAAGTGTGCTTTACCCAGATTCAGGGATAAATATTTCATCGCTTAAGTCAGGTGGTATCCACATGCTTTCCCCTGCATGATACTGTGAATCTTTTTCCCCAATAGACTTTCACATAATTTGGCTCTTCGTCAATTGTTCTCAATTGCGTTGAGTGCTACTATTGTGGCCTTCTAGGGAGGTTTTCCATTTGTATCATAACATCAACATTTTATTAATTAAAATTTCATAGAGAGATTTCCCGTCCTTTTATAATTACTTATCCACATTCATGTATAATTTAGAATCCACATGGGGCTTTGTATGTCAGGCTTTCACTGCCGTGGCCAGTAGATGAGGAAATATCACACTAAAAGCAGAAAGGCTTGCCTTCACTCATGATTTCAGCCCATGGCTGCCTGGCTCTGTTGCTGCGGAGACAGGTCATCGCGTATAGATAGGGTAGAACAAACTATCTCGGCCAAGTCATGGAGCCAGGAAACAAAGCACAAGAATCAGGAAGAGATCAGGAACATGATAACCTTTAAAGACACATCTAGTGACTCACTTCAACAAAGACTCCTCTCCAGTGGTTCATCCAAATTATGAGTCCATTTATAGGTTAGTCTGTTCATTAGCTCGTAGACCTTGTCATCCAAACACCTTTCCACATCTTTGGTCTACCAGCCGGGGATCAAGCCTTTAACATGTGATCCTTTGGGGATGTTTCATGTACAAACTGTGGAAGAACTCATGGGTTCTGTTTTTGCAATCACCTTCCTCATCTTGGCATGCATATTCTATACCATGTCTTTCTCCTGCCCTCCCTTCCTGCTCTCTTCCCGGCCTTTCTTTTTCCTTCCCTTCCATTAGCTAATAGAGTATAATATGGAACCAAGAACTAATAGCACAGGCAAAGAGAACATAGAAAGAAAAAACATGTTTCTATAACCAAGAAATGGATAATGGAAAGCCCGAGGCTATATAGCTGAGTTCTCTGAGGTGAGCAAAATTAAAGAAGGCTACAAGCAAAGAAAGGTAGTCCAATAATGGGTTCCCCACATGCAAAAAAGTCCTAGTCAGTACCAACACACACACACACACACACACAAAGGCATGCATGCACACACACATGAACACGCATATACATGCACACATATGCACAAACACATACATAAAGGCATGCATGCACACACACAACATTCATACACATGAACACACACACACATGTGCTGACAGTGTACACACCTACATGCATACACATAGCCATTTTGAGAGAGAAAAATAAAGAGGAAGAAAGGCAGATAAAGAGGGGGAGGTACCTTCAATGTCACATGTCAGAATAGGAAATAGGGTATCTTCCTGGAGACAGGGGGCACAGGTATTCTGCAGGGAAGTGATGTGGAAGGAAAGGTCTGTGTTTTGTGGTCTTGAGGTGGTAGGAGGATTGAGAACAAGGCATCTAGTAAGGATGTGATTTTAGTGGAGCAGCCAGGCTTGAACTCATTGGTGGTGGTTATGCTGGATAAAGAGAACATATGGGAACATGCAGAGGACAATGTCGCTAAACTTGAGGTAAAAGAAACAGAGGACATTCTAGGTGTCTTTAAGGGACTGATGGGGAAGAAGAGGAAATGGAGCAGGGAGTATTGAATGTCAGCCCTGAATGTCAGCAATGCTGTCCACACAGGGACCGCCACCTAATCTAGCCTAATGTGTGCAGCCTAAGATCCATCTACCCTCTGTTTGGACTCATCTAGTGTAGAAAGGGTTAAAGGCCTACAATTTTGTGTTTGTCGGAATCAGTTGGAGATTTTAAGTTTCTGATTATGAGTGTGCGATTATAAGGATGGGATTTGGCACAGGATATGAGACTCTCATATCCCCCTCTCATCTACCCCATGGTGTAGATGGTCAGTGGACCATACATTGCACAGTATTGTGGGAATTCTCAGCAGATGAGCTGGGCCTATGCACATGGATGTGAAAGCAAGCCATCCTTTCTCACTCCTAGGGGTCATCTTCATGCCTGGGACTACCCAACTGAAAGCCAAGGACATTCTCTACCGAATGCAAGTGTCTCAAGCCAAAGCCATTGTGACCACAGATAGCCTTGTCCCAGAGGTGGAATCTGTGGTGTCTCAGTGTCCTCATCTGAAAACCAAGCTGGTGGTGTCTGAGCACAGCCATAAAGGATGGCTTAATTTCCGGTCACTGATTAAGTGAGTTTTTGATCTCATAAGTGTGATTTCTGAACAGAGAATAGGGGAGAAAACCCTCTACTTCCAAGCACTGGGAGACAAGTAGCTAGCATAAGAGGCCTTTTGAGACTGGATGCTAGAAACTCTCTTCCTAGCCATGTCATCCATTGTAAAACCTGGGCTTCTTGCTTCTCCTCCTTGGTTTCCTTGGCCCTGGATTCCTTGTCTGAAAAGTCAGGAAGCTGAACTTCCATGTTTTGTCATTAAAGTACATTCGTCCCAGAGGCCAAGCAAAGGAGGGTTGTAAAATCAGAAGACACGTGTGCTGTGTATTCCATGTAGATGAGGAACCTTTTCACATATAAAATGCATATATGAAGTTTAATGGAAATAAATTTTCAACATGAAATGTGAAACTTGAACAACTTGATCATGGTGTGATAGTGTATGACTGTAATCTGAGCACTAGGAAGCAGGAGCAGATGGATCTCTGCAAGCTCACAGTAGGACTAGTCTACATAGCAAGTTCCAGGACTACACAGTGAGATCATTTCTCAAAATCAAACAAGAATAAGAAATCAAATTTCTAATTTCAGTGGGATAATAGAATAGTAACTTTAGAAGTTGCTATCTCCTATTTCCTGAGTACCTTTGGGGACACCTTACCAGTAAGCTTAAGGTAGGACTGAAGAAAGACACCACACACACACACACACACACACACACACACACACACTCAGACATATCCAGCAATGCTCAACATGGGTGGGAACCATGCAAGGCTTGCTTTCTTGGAGTAACACCTCCATTTCTAAAGCCATTTGTTTCAATAGTAAAGCCAAGTGACCTTTCATAAAGTCAGAGAGCTTACTGAAAACAGTTTAAGATCAAGAAAATGTTTGGGAAATGGTTCAGATTACCCAGTCAGAGTAGTGCCACGGCTTGCTTAGGAAGACCACCTCTACTGGTGTTCCTCAATTTTTAAGCTTATTTTCAGGATTGAAAACAACAACAACAACAACAACAACAACAACAACACTATACAGCTTACTTCTACAATCAGAAAAGGCTCAGATCATCCTTTGGGAAGGTGCTCCTGACCACAAGCCGGATCAAAGGGATGAAGCTTCCATGCTTCCCACCCAGAGCTGATGTGATATCTGTCCAATAAGTTCCCATTTCCAGCTTACTTCAGACTGGCCCCACAGAATAGACAGTCAGTACAAGCTAAGGTTATGTAATGTCTTAGTCCATATCTTCTTTGGAATTTTTCAGTTAAAGACACACCGGATCCTTTATCCAAATCACCCCAGTCCATAGGAAATCTCCACTGTTTGTCCTCCAGCTGTGCAGATTTCCAGGTTCCCCACTTGATACTTCATGTATGTTGTTGCGTCATCAGAAGATGGGAAAGCAATAATGTAATTTTTTCTTCCTTTGCCTTGAATCTCTTTGCAGATCAGTATCCCCAGACCATACCTGTATCAAGTCAAAGATGAAGGATCCCATGGCCATCTTCTTCACCAGCGGGACCACAGGTTACCCCAAGATGGCAAAGCATAACCAGGGACTTGCCTTCCGGTCTTGTATCCCTTCATGGTAGGGAAAGAACACTTATTTAAAGGCTGGTCCCCAACTCTGAGGCAAGGGGTGGGTAAACACACATGCATTTTGAGATGATGGCACTCTGGATAGAAATGTTTCCATCTCCTTCCTGGCTTCTGTTCTCTGCTTCAGCCTCTGAAGGCTGAAAATCAGAAAAAATCAGAGATCAGAAATGCTACCTGACATAGTCTCAAGGTGACAAAAGAGGATGCCTCTGGGTTCTGCTGGGCACTCTCATAGGAGGGCATTCTTAAAGCCACCCAAGTAGCCAGTCACTGTGTCTCTGACAGTAGGAGAAAGACAGAAGTGTTGCCTGCCCAGAGAGCCCTCCTTCCTTCTTTTTTATGGGAAAAATAGACTTGGCATTTCTCACTAATAGAGTGCCTGGAACTGAGCTACAACAGGTCTGAGCTGAACAAAATATATGGAGGTGGGTGGGCAGTAGTGGCAAATGCCTTTAACCTTGGTACTTGTGAGGCAGAGGCAGGTGGCTCTTTGTAAGTTTGAGGCAAGCCTGCTCTACAGAGTGACATCCAGGACAACCAAGGCTACACATAAAAACTCTGTTTCAACACAAACACACACACAGAGAGAGACAGAGAGAGACAGAGACAGGGAGAGAGACAGAGAGAGGGGGGGAAACTAAGCCTTGGTGAATCATTTCAATAAATTAAGACAATTGTCTCCACCCCTGATCTTCTTCTCCAACTGGTAATATTCAGAACAGACTGAGCATCATTCTCTAACTTATTAACCAACATAGGAGCAAGAGAAGGCAGACAAGCAAGACCCCACTCCTTTTCATCTTCTGCCCATTACCTTTCCACTGATTGCCTCAGATAAACCATCTAAACAGTCCCATAACCCCTAAAGAAATAAGAGCAGTCCTTAAAATTCTCCCAACCAAAAAAAAAAATCCCAGGACCAGATGGGTATAGTGCAGAATTCTCTCAGATCTTCAAAGAAGACCTAATACCAATACTCTTCAAACTGTCCCACAAAATAGAAACAGAAGGAACACTACCCAATTCATTCTATGAAGCCACAATTACACTTATACCTAAACCAAAGATCCAACAAAGAAAGAGAACTTCAGTCCAATTTCCCTTATGAATATTGATGCAAAAATACTCAATATTCTTGCAAACCGAATCCAAGAACATATCAAAACAATCATCCATTATGATCAGATAGGCTTCATCCCAGGGATGTTGGGATGGTTCAATATACAGAAACCCATCAACATAATCCACTATATAAACAAGCTCAAAAAAAACCACATCATCATCCCATTAGCTGCAAAGAAAGCATTTGACAAAATCCAACACCCCTTCATGGCAAAAGTTTTGGAAAAATCAGGAATTCAAGGCCCATAACATAGTAAAACATGTTACTATGTTTTAGTTAACATAGTAAAAGCAATATACAGCAAACCAGTAGTCAACATCAAACTAAATGGAGAGAAACATGAAGCAATCCCACTAAAATCAGAGACTGGACAAGGCTGATTGATCCCTATTTATTCAATATAGTACTCCTAACCTTAACAATTAGACAACAAAAGGAGGTCAAAGGTATACAAATTGGAAAGGAAGAAATCAAAATATCACTAATGATAATATACTTAAATGACCCCAAAAATTCCACCAGAGAACTTCTGAATCTGATAACCAACTTCAGCAAGGTTGCTGGATATAAAATTAACTCAAACAAATTAGTAGCCTTCCTCTACTCAAAGGATACACAGGCTGAGAAAGAAATTAGGGAAATGACACCCTTCACAATAGTCACAAGTAGTATGAAATACCTTGGTTTGACTCTAACCAAGCAAGTGAAAGATCTATATGAGAAGAACTTCAAGTCTCTGAAGAAAGAAATCAAAGAAAGTCTACTTATTGCAAAGAATGAAAAGCCCTTTAAGCCAAATTGTGACTAAGGGCCTTATTGGCTCATGACCTAGAGCAGTCCAGGATTATACTTCAGGCATTTCTGGTTAGATTAGTTTTTCATTACGTCATATTGCCATTGTTTCTGCTGTATGCTGCCAGAATGAGCAAGTCTTGTGTCTGTGATTCACTCAAACCCAGGAAGACAGCATAAGACTCTGGTCCAATTTGCTAGCAAATTCTAAGTTGTCATTAGCAGGGAATTAACTTCAAAAACTTGTGTCCAGGAACTATGACATGGTGGGAAACCTTTGGTGCTCTGAAACCCCACATAAATCACTTAAAATGAATGGGAGGGGTCATTCTTTGGCTGAAAATGTCTCCACAGCCCTTGTTGACATGCTCTGATGGTGCCATAGCTGAGGCCACTGTTTTTTTGTTTTTTGGTTTTTGTTTTTTGTTTGTTTGTTTGTTTTTTTGAGTTAGCAGAAAATTTTTGAACCTGAAGACATCTGACATTGTGTGGTGCATGTCAGACCCAGGATGGATTCTGGCTACTTTGGGCTGCTTGATTGAGCCATGGACATCAGGAGCTACAGTCTTCATCCACCACCTCCCTCAGTTTGACCCCAATGTCATTATAGAGGTAAGAACCACTTCCTGGAATCAAAACACTCTCAGGGAAAATGTGTGTTCCCCAAAGCTGGCCCCAGCTGAGAACAATTCAGTTTAACCCAAGAAGGCTGTTTAATTAAAGTGAACCTGTTTCTGAGCTTCTCACCATGTGGGACAGGGTCAGAGTCAGGGTATCAGGATCAGATCATGTGAGCTGGAATTGATGAATCTTACTGGGCTATTCCTCAGATTTATGGATCATGCTTTATGGGTAGAAACCCCACAATATGGATGTTGAGAAACTAAAGCAATGAGGCCAAGCCCAAATCCCTGGATCCTGGCTCTGCTAGGGCCATGTAGCAGGTGTGGGTATGTGGGAGTAGGGGGTAGAATATTACTCATGATAATAAAGTGTTCAAAAATAAGTCCTTGGATTATGGCAAGCCTGGCTTTTTATTCTATCATTGATATTGATTAGCATCTTAGTCACCAGTCATAGCCTTAGCTTCCTTATCTGTCAGTAGACTTCTGAAATACACTTTTATTTGTTGCTTGATAATATCATACATGTATACAATGTATTTTGGTCAAATCCATCCCTCACTGCCTTTCCTCCAATGTCTTTCACCACTTCTTGCTTTCAACCATGTGTACTTGTGTTTTTAACCCACTGAATCCAATTATTCCTGCCAGTGTATGTACAGATGCAGGGCCATTGTTACAGAGACTCAAAACTGGTCAGAATGTAGAGAATAAAAATATCATGTCTTCAGTCTTAAATGGAACATCTATATTACACACACACACACACACACACACACACACACAGCTCAGAAATCATCCTAGAAGAGAGATAAAATGACTACCTTCTTAATTTGCCTTCTATTATGGTGATAAAACACCATGACCAAAAGGAACTTAGAGAGGAAAGAGTTTCTTTGGCTTACATATTCTATTCACAATCCACCGTGAAAGATGAGGAAGAAACTCGAGTTAGGAACTTGGAAGCAGAAACTGAAGCAAAGACCATGGAGCAGCACTGCTTACTGGCTTGTTCCACCTGGCTTTCTCAGCCTGCTGTTTTACAACTCAGAACTGTATGCTCAGTTTGGAAACACTGATAGTGTTCTGGACCCCCTAATATCAATCATTAATCAAGAAAATGCCCTTGCAGACTTGCCTATGGCCCAATCTGGTAGAGACTTTTTTTCAACTGAGATTCCCTCTTTCCAGATGTCCTTAACCTGTGTCAAGTTGACAAAAATCTAACCAAGCCTGACTGAAAGAGCCAGAGGTTGTGGAAGACTTCTGGGAAAACCATATCCAATAACTTATAAGCTAATAAACTTTAACCAAGACATGTAAAACATAGTAAACATATATTTTAAGACTGGTCAGAAATAAAGAAGTAGTGACTACATACATTTAAAATAGACAAAAAGTTTTTTTCTTATTTTCTCCAGTTTTAATTTCAAGGGAGGAGCACTTGGCTACCTGTTGAATCCACTTCTCATGGGCACAGAATGCAAGGCTAGTCAGGTAACTACTACATAACAGGGTTGTTTCATGTAGCACCTCACTGTGGCTGTGTCTGCAGACTCAAGTCCTACACAAGGTCAAGCCAGCCCAGAAATTTAAATAAGCTTTTACATAGTTATAGGCATATAAAATTGAGAGATTTAATGAGATGATACAAGCTACTCAGCCATCACATGTATGCAGAGGACCCCTGTACAGGTTCCCTGATCTCTGTGAGTTCACATGAATCCAAGTCAGTTGATTCTGTGGGCCTTATCATCCTTGTGTGTCCCTGACTCCTCTAGTTCCTCTGCTCCTTCCTTCCACTTCTCCACAGGACTTCTCAAGCTCCACCTAATATGTGGCTGACGTACTCTGTGTCAGCTCCCATCAGTTGCTGGATGAAATCTCTCTGATTTCTCATCAGTTCTCCAAGCTGAACTTGAATCTTGTGGGAGTTGGGGGAGTCTGTGTCATAGAAACACAATTTCTTCACATCTACCCAGGAAAAAGTAACCCAATAAGGAGAAACAAATGAAGGTCTAAGATAGACTGTGTTGCTAAACTAGGGTTGACTAGTTAGGTGAATTAATTCTCATATTTAAATGCATGATGGGCTTATTAGAATGCAACATAACTCTAAGTGTAGGGAGACGAGTATTCTATTTTCCACTAAAAAGTTTCCACTAAGAGAGTTTCTGGGCAGACCTCATGCAGACCCTAAGAGAACACAAACTTCAGCCAAAACTACTATACCCAGCAAAACTCTCAATCACCATAGATGGGGAAACCAAGGTATTCCACGACAAAACCAAATTTGCATGATACTTATCTACAAACCCAGCCCTACAAAGGATAATAGGGGGAAAATACCAACACAAGGGGGGAAACAACACCCCAGAAGAAACAAGATAGAAACCCCATCTCATCCAACCCAAAAGAAGAGAACCACTCAAATACAAACAAACAAACAAAAAATAATGCCCAAAATGTCAGGAAGTAATAATTACTATTCCTTAATATCTCTTAATATCAATGGACTCAATTCCCCAATAAAAAGACACAGACTAACAGACTGGATACGGAAACAGGACCCTACATTTTGCTGCATACAGGAAACACATCTCAGTGTCAAAGACAAATACCACCTTAGAGTAAAAGGCTGGAAGACAGTTTTACAAGCAAATGCTCCCAGGAAACAAGTCGGAGTAGCCATTCTAGTATCAGATAAAATTGACTTTCAACCTAAAGTCATCAAAAGAGACACAGAAGGTCACTTCCTGCTTGTCAAAGGGAAAATCCACCAAGAAGAATTCTCAATACTGAACATCTATGCGCCAAATGTAAGGGCACCCTCATTTGTAAAAGAAACTTTACTAAAGCTTAAAGCACACATCGCACCTAACATAATAATTGTAGGTGACTTCAACACTCCACTCTCCTCAATAGACCGATCAGGAAAGCAGAAACTAAACAGAGACACAGTGAAACTAATTGAAGCTTTGGAACAATTGGATTTAACAGATATATATAGAACATTCCATCCTAAAGCAAAAGAGTATACCTTTTTCTCAGCACCGCAAGGTACCTTCTCAAAAATTGATCATATAATTGGTCCCAAGACCTCAACAAATACAAGAAGACCGAACTAATCCCATGTCTCCTATCGGATCACTATGGAGTAAAAGTGGTCTTCAATAGCAAGAAGAACAACAGAAAGCCCACATACACATGGAAACTGAACAATACTCTACTCAATGACACCTTGGTCAAGGAAGAAATAAAGAAAGAAATCAAAGACTTCTTAGACTTCAATGAAAATGAAGGTACGACCTACCCAAATCTTTGGGACACAATGAAAGCAGTGCTAAGAGGAAAACTCATAGCCCTGAGTGCCTCCAAAAAGAAACTGGAGAGAGCATACACTAGCAACTTAACAGCACACCTGAAGGCCCTGGAACAAAAAGAAGCTAACTAACCCAGCAGGAGTAGGAGAGAGGAAATCATCAAACTAAGGGCTGAAAGCAATCAAGTAGAAACAAAGAGAAACATAAAAAGAATCAACAAAACCAAGAGCTGGTTCTTCCAGAAAATCAACAAGATAGATTAACACTTAGCTAGACTAACCAAAGGGCACAGAGACAGTATCCAAATTAACAAAATTAGAAATGAAAACGGGGATATAACAACAGAAATGGAGGAAATTCAAAAGATCATCAGATCCTACTACAAAGGCCTATACTCAAAACAACTGGAGAATCTGGAGGAAATGGACAATTTCCTAGACAGATACCAAATACCAAAATTAAATCAGCATCAACTAGATCAGCTAAACAGTCCCATAACCCCAAAAGAAATAGAAGGGGTTATAGAAAGCCTCCCAACCAAAAAAAGTACAGGACCAGATAGATGGTTTTAGTGCAGAATTCTACCAGACCTTCAAAGAAGACTTAACACCAATACTCTTCAAACTATTCCACAAAATAGAGACAGAAGGGACACTGCCCAACTCATTCTTCGAAACCACAATTACGCTGATACCTAAACCACAAAAAGATCCAACAAAGAAAGAGAACAACAGGCCAATTTCTCTTATGAATATTGACACAAAAATACTAAATAAAATTCTTGCCAACCGAATCCAAGAGCATATCAAAATGATCATTCACCATGATCAAGTAGGCTTCATTCCAGGGATGCAGGGACGGTTCAATATACGGAAATCCATCAATGTAATCCACTACATAAACAAACTAAAAGAAAAAAACCACATGGTCATCTCATTAGATGCTGAAAAAGCATTCGACAAAATTCAGCATCCTTTCATGCTAAAAGCCTTGGAAAGAGCAGGAATTCAAGGCCCATACCTAAACATAGTAAAAGCAATCTACAGCAAACCAGTAGCCAACATCAAACTAAATGGAGAGAAACTTGAAGCAATCCCACTAAAATCAGGGACTAGACAAGGCTGCCCTCTCTCTCCATATCTTTTCAATATAGTACTTGAAGTTCCTAGCGAGAGCAATGAGACAACATAAGGAAGTCAAAGGGATACAAATTGGAAAGGAAGAAGTCAACGTATCATTATTTGCAGACAATATGATAGTCTACTTAAGCGATCCAAAAAACTCCACCAGAGAACTTCTACAGCTGATAAACAACTTCAGCAAAGTGGCTGCTTATAAAATTAACTCAAGCAAATCAGTAGCCTTCTTGTACTCAAAGGACAAGCAGGCTGAGAAAGAAGTTAGGGAAATAACACCCTTCACAATAGCCACAAACAACATAAAGTACCTTGGCATAACTCTAACCAAACAAGCAAAAGATCTATATGACAGGAACTTCAAGTCCTTGAAGAAAGAAATCGAAGAAGACCTCAGAAGATGGAAAAATATTTCTTGCTCCTGGATTGGCAGGATCAATATAGTAAAAAATGGCCATCTTGCCAAAAGCAATCTACATCAATGCAATCCCCATCAAAATCCCAAATCAATTCTTCATAGATTTAGAAAGAGCAATTCTCAAATTCATCTGGAGCAAAAAAACCCAGGATAGCTAAAACTATTCTCAACAATAAAAGGACTTCTGGGGTAATCAATATCCCTGACCTCAAGCAGTACTACAGAGCAATTGTGTTAAAAACTGCATGGTATTGGTACAGCAACAGGCAGGTAGATCAATGGAATAGGATTGAAGACCCAGAAATGAACCCACAGACTTATGGTCACTTGATCTTTGATAAAGGAGCCACAACCATCCAGTGGAAAAAAAGATAGCCTTCCAACAAATGGTGCTGGTTCAACTGGAGGTCAACATGCAGAAGAATGTGAATTGACCCACTCTTATCTCCTTGTACTAAGATCAACTCCAAGTGGATCAAGGACCTCCACATAAAACCAGACACACTGAAACTATTGGAAAAGAAACTTGGGAAGACCCTGGAGGACATGGGCACAGGGGGAAAGTTCCTGAACAGAGCACCAATAGCTTATGCTCTAAGATCAAGAATTGACAAATGGGACCTCATAAAATTACAGTTTCTGTAAGGCAAAGAACACTGTCAGAAGGACAAAACAGCAACCAACAAAGTGGGAAATGATCACCAACCCCACATCCGACAGAGGGCTAATATCCAATATATACAAAGAACTCAAGAAGTTAGACCCCAAAGAACCAAATAACCCTATCAAAAAATGGGGTACAGAACTAAACAAAGAATTTTCACCAGAAGAAATGCGGATGGCCGAGAAACACCTTAAGAGATGTTCAACATCATTATTCATCAGGGAAATGCAAATCCAAACAACCCTGAGATTCCACCTCACACCAGTCAGAATGGCTAAGATTAAAAACTCAAGAGACAACAGGTGCTGGCGAGGATGTGGAGAAAGAGGAACACTCCTCCACTGTTGGTGGGATTGCAAAATGGTAAAACCGCTCTGGAGATCAGTGTGGCAGTTCCTCAGAAAATTGGGCATGTCACTTCCAGCGGACCCTGGCATACCACTCCTGGGCATATACCCAGAGGATTCCTCTGCATACAATAAAGACACATGCTCCACTATGTTTATAGCAGCCTTGTTTATAATAGCCAGAAATTGGAAGGAGCCCAGATATCCCTCAAAAGAGGAATGGATACAGAAAATGTGGTATATTTATACAATGGAGTACTACTCAGCAATTAAAAATAATGAACTCATGCAATTTGTAGGTAAATGGTTAGATCTGGAAAATATCATCCTCAGTGGGCTAACCCAATCACAAAAGAATACACATGAAATGCAATCACTGATAAGTGGATATTAATGAGCCCAGAAGCCCTAAATACTCAAGACACAATTAGCAAGTCAAATGACTCCCAAGAAGAAGAATGGAGAGGACCCTGGGCCTGTAAAGATTGGATCCAGTATTGTAGACCCAGAACAGAGAAATCGTGGGGGGGGGAATGAGTGGGGAATAGCAGGGGGGAGAGGAATTATGGGACATATGGTGGGGGGTAGTTGGGAAAGGGGAAAGCCTTTGGAATATAAACATAGAATATAGAAAATTAAAAAAAGAGAGTTTCTGTCACTGAGAGCTAAGTCCACTCAGAAGACAATGATTCAAAATGACTGCATTAGGATATTTTTTGGAGATCTGTGCCCAGTAGATGCTCACTATGTGTAGCCTCTGGCTATAAATAATCTATGACTTATCTCAGGACTCTGTCTCATCTACCTGGAGTAAGATCAGATGCACACTGGCTGCTGGTTGGGTGGGGTAGGGTGTGGGTGGAGATGACAATGTTTATGACAAAGGCAGTGAGCACTGGTGTGGGTCAAACTCAGATTACAGAGAGGATATGAACATGAGACATTGCTGAAACAGAAGTCAGAAGTTCAAGCCTGATTGGTTCCAGACAGGTACTGTCTGGAGTATACCGTACCAAATATTAAACTTCAACTGTAGTCTGTTGTAACATATAACTAAGCTCACTCTAAGACACATGTTCTCTTTGATGTTCCTCACTCTTTCAGATTACCCCCAGTTCCAATCTGAAATTCTTTTTTGTAGTTTTTTATTTTATTTTTTATTAAACTAATAAAATTTATTTTAAAATAAACAACTCAGTATTGATATTTTTAAGTCATCAAAATAATTTATAATAGTTAAATTCCTCTTAAATATACTTATTTTCCGAGGCTAAAAGTAATATATACTCAACCAGTTTTTAAGTGGAACATTAAACATGATAGAAATAGAAAAACATCTCTTATGAAGTCCTCAATGAAAGGAAATTGTGAAAAGTTCCTGATTAGGCAGGAATGGTTCCATCTCCAAGGGAGAATATGCAGCATAACTGTGGCTTCATAGAATGAATTGGGCAGTGTTCCTTCTATTCCTATTTTATGGAATAATTTGAAGAGTATTGGTGTTAGGTCTTCTTTGAAGGTCTGAGAGAATTCTGCACTAAATCAATCTAGTCTTGTTTTTTTTTTTTTTTGGTTGGGAGACTTTTAAAGACTGCTTTTATTCCTTTAGGGGTTATGGGGCTGTTTAGATGGTTTATCTGATCCTGATTTAACTTTGATATTTGGTATCTGTCTAGAAAATTGTCCATTTCATCCAGATTTTCTGGTTTTGTTTAATATAGGCTTTTGTAATAGGATCTGATGATTTTTTTAATTTCCTTAGTTTCTGTTATTATATCTTGCTTTTCTGATTTTGTTAATTTGAATACTGTCTCTGTGCCCTCTGGTTAGTTTGGCTAAGGGTTTATCTCTCTTGTTGATTTTCTCAAAGAACCAGCTCCTGGTTTTGTTGATTCTTTGTATACTTCTTTTGTTTCTACTTGGTTGATTTCAGCCCTGTGTTTGATTATTTCCTGCAGCCTACTCTTCTTGGGTGTATTTGCTTCTTTTGGTTCTAGAGCTTTTAAATGTGCTGTCAAGTTGCTAGTGTATGCTCTCTCCAGTGTCTTCTCGGAGGCTCTCAGTGCTATGCTCTTAGCACTGCTTTCATTGTATCCCAAACTTTGGGTATGTTTTGCCTTAATTTCCATTAAATTCTAAAAAGTCTTTAATTTCTTTCTTTATTTCTTCCTTGACCAAGTTATCATTGAATAGAGCATTGTTCAGTTTCCATGTGTATGTGGGCTTTCTGTGTAGTTGTTGTTGTTGTTGTTGTTGTTGTTGTTGTTGTTGAAGACCAGTCTTAGTCTATGGTAATCTGATAAAATACATGGGATTATTTCAATCATCTTGTAACTGTTCAGGCCTGTTTTTTGAAAGATTATATGGTTAATTTTGGAGAAGGTACTATGAAGTGATCTGAAGAAGCTATATTCTGTTGTTTTAGGGTGAAATGTTCTATAGATATCTATAGATATCCGTTAAATCCATAACTTCTGTTGAAGCTATATTCTGTTGTTTTAGGGTGAAATGTTCTATAGATATCTATAGATATCCGTTAAATCCATTTGATCCATAACTTCTGTTAGTTCAAATGTTTCTGTTTAGTTTATGTTTCCATGGTCTGTCCGTTGATGAGAGTGGGGTGTTGAAGTCCCCCACTATTATTGTGTGAGGTGCAATGTATGTTTTGAGCTTTAGTAAAGTTTCTTTTATGAATGTGGATGCTCTTACATTTGGGGTATAGATGTTCAGAATTGAGACCTCTCTTAGTGGATTTTTCCCTTTGATGAGTATGAAATGTCTTTCCTCATCACATTTGATAACTTTTCGTTGAAAGTTGCTTTTATTCAAAATTATAATGGCTACTCCAGCTTGTTTCTTGGGATCATTTACTTGGAAAATTGTTTTCCAGCTCTTTACTCTGAGGTAGTCTCTTTCTTTGACACTGAGGTACATTTCCTGTGTGCAGCAAAATGTTGGGTGCTGTTTACGTATCCAGTCTGTTAGTCTGTGTCTTTTTATTGGGGAATTGAGTCCATTGATGTTAAGAGATATTAAGGAAAAGTGTTTGTTGTTTCCTGTTATTTTTTATGTTATTTTTATGTTTGTGTGGCTATTTTCTTTTGGGCTTGTTGAAAGAAGATGACTTACTTGAATTTTCTAGGGTGTAGTTTCCCTCTTTGTGTTGGTGTTTTCCATCTATTATCCTTTTTAGGGCTGGATTTGTGGGAAAATATTGTATAAATATGTTTTTGTCATAGAATATCTTGGTTTCTCCATCTACGTTAATTGGGAATTTTGCTGGGTATAGTGGCCTTGGCTGGCATTTGTGTTCTCTTAGGATCTGTATAACATCTGACCAGGATCTTCTAGCTTTCATAGTCTCTGGTAAAAAGTCTGGTGTAATTCTGATAGGTCTACCTTTATATATTACTTGACCTTTTCCCTTACTGCTTTTAATATTCTTTCTTTGTTTTGTGTATTTGGTATTTTGACTATTATATGATGGGAGGAATTTCTTTTCTGATCCAATCTATTTGGAGTTCTGTAGGTCATCTCTTTCTTTAGGTTAGGGAAGTTTTATTCTATACTTTTGTTGAAGAAATGTACTGGCCCTTTAAGTAGAGAATCTTTGCTTTCTTCTATACCTATTATCCTTAGGGTTGGTCTTCTCATTGTGTCCTGGATTTCTTAGATGTTTTGTGTTAAGAGCTTTTTGCATTTTGCATTTTCTTTGACTGTTGAGTCAGTGTTTTCTATGTTATCTTCTGCCCCTGAGATTCTCTCTTCTATCTCTTGGATCCTATCCTGGTGATGCTTGCATCTAATATTCCTGATCGCTTTTCTAGGTTTTCTATCTCCTTTGTGATTTTTTTTATTGTTTCTATTTCTATTTTTAGACCCTGGATGTTTTTCAATTCCTTCATCTGTTAGATTATGTTTTCCTGCAATTCTTTAAGGATTTTTGTGTTTCCTCTTTAAGAGTTTCAAGCTGTTTGCCTGTGTTCTCCTGTATTCCTTTAAGGGAGGTATTTATGTTCTTAATGTCCTCTATCATCATCATCATGAGATGTGATTTATAAATCAGAGTCTTGCTTTTCTTCTGTGTTTAGGCTATTCAGGGCTCACTGTGGGTGGGAGAACTGGGTTCTGATGATGCCAAGTAGCCTTGGTTTCTGTTGCTTATGTTCTTGCCCTTGCCTCTTGCCATGTGGTTATCTGTTGTGTTAGCTGATCTAGACTATGGCTTGTCCCTCCAACAAGCCTGTGTGACAGAACTCTAGAAAATAAGTTCTCTCTGAGAGGAATTTGTGTATGGACAGCTGTGGTTCATGGACAACTCTGGGGTGCAGGCCTAAACCAGAAGGAAACTGTCCCCGGCGGTTCCTTGCTTCCTATGTCCTGATGGCTCAGGGCAGGTCCCTCTTGGGCCAGGAATTTAAGCAGAAGTGGTTGTCTTACCTGTGCCCAAAGGCTTGTCCACACTCCTGGGAGACCAACTCTCTCCCAGCGATGATTGGGTATGGAGCACTGTGCCACAGGATCATCTCTGGGTGCAAATGGAAACCAAAACTGGAAGGATTCTGTCCCAGGCTGCTCCTCTGTTCCTGTGTTCTGAGGGCTCCAGAAAGGTCCCTCAGAGCAGAAGTGTTGGTCTTACCTGTGCTTGTCCGCATTCCTGGGAGACCAGCTCTCTCCCAGCAGTATTTGGGTAAGGAAATTTGTGGCAGGATCACTTCTGGGTACACACGGAAACCAGAAGCCTTTGCAAGTGGTTTTCCCAGAGGATGTCAGATCCATTTCCAGTCATTCAAGACTTCTTCAGCTTTTGAAATAAACCTTTCCCATTCCAAGGCTGTGGTGACATTCTCCCTGTAAACCCTCCAATCTTCTTGAGCATCCTCAGCTCTGTCTGTAGACATGGTGTTCATGTCATAATATCCTCCCAGTGCTACCTCCTCCATAAGCTCCTTGGAGCACCCAACCAATCTATTGCCCTCTGCTGTAGACTACTTGACAGAAGTCTACATCCTCTCATGACATCTACCAACTTCCACCTTATCATGCATGTCTTTTTAAAATCTCCTCTGCTAGTATCTACCCTTTATACTATCAGGAACATTGGTTTGTTTTTTTTGTTTGTTTGTTTTTTGCATTTGCCCCTGCCTTGAATAAAATCCACGTATAGTATGCATAGATTAAAGAAATTAACTAAAAAAGAAGTAGCCCTACCTGGAGGAGAGATCATAACCTAAGTGTTAATCACTGGTAGATATTTTTTAACCTTATCTACAAAAGTAAAATTCCTTGTCTCTTTATTTGCAGGTACTGTTCAAATACCCCATCACTATCTCTATTGCTGCCCCAGCTGTGTATCGAATGATTCTTCAGCAGAAAATCTCTAAGTATGTAGCACTGGCTTATAACTGCAATCTTTGGGTAGGATTTTAATGTTTCTGCTGTGCCAAGGTTTGTTGGTTTTTTTCTGTTGTCGTTGTTGGTTTTGGTTCTTAAATGGTGTGTGTGTCTGTGTCTGTGTCTGTGTGTGTGTGTCTGTGTGTGTGTCTGTGTTTCTGTGTGTCTCTATGTGTTAATAATTATCAGTTGAATTAGTAAGATCAACACCTGAACCTTTAACCTTACACATTTATAGATTTTTTTCATTTGTATGTGGGTTTATTATTTGTGACATACAAAAGCAAAAATACAAAATTGCCTATGGTGAAAATTTACAAATTGATGAACTATTAAAAATTCCTGTGCAGTCACTCAATCACTCACATGTGTCAGAGAAAATAGGACACTGTCACTGCCTTGGAGATTTCTATGTGCCTCTTTGTGTTCCCCTAAATAAAATGACTGTCTCTTTTCTTGGCTGTAAGAAATATTCCTAAGAAAATGAGTCTGCTTTTCATGCTTTAAACTTTTAAATATACAATCATGAATTATTCTGTGGCATCTGACTTTGTTTTCCAACATCATGTGTCTACAATATATTCATGTTAGGTATTTTTATGATTAGTTTGTCTTCGTTGCTATATAAGTATCACAATTTCTTTTATCATCCTTCCATTAATGGAGATGTGGTTAGCTTTTGACTGGGGGATATTGGTAACCAATACTGCACTTACCTGTGGTACTTGAAACCCAAGTACAGATGAATGTTTTCTTTTCTTTTTGTAAATATTTTTTTATTTATATGAGTACATTGCAACTATCTTCAAATACACACTAAAAGAGTGCATCAGGCCGGGCAGTGGTGGTGCATGCCTTTAATCCCAGCACTTGGGAGGCAGAGGGAGGTAGATTTCTGAGTTCGAGGCCAGCCTGATCTACAGAGTGAGTTCCAGGACAGTCAGGGCTGCACAGAGAAACCCTGTCTCAGAGAGAGAGAGAAAGAGAGAGAGAGAGAGAGAGAGAGAGAGAGAGAGAGAGAATTGGATTCTATTACAGATGGTTGTGAGCCACCATGTGGTTACTGGTATTGAACTCAGAACCTCTGGAAGAGCAATCAGTGTTTTTAACCACTGAGCCATCTCTCCAGCTTGATAAATATGTTTTCTGATGTTTTTCTAGGGTACAGGCTCCTAGGTCATGCTACAAGCAATTTCAATATCTTCCAAAGTATTGAATCAAGTATTAAACCAGAATATGCTCTCTCTGTAAAGACTGAAGGATTTCCCTTTCTCCACATAACTTTCACATCTGCTCCTGTCAGTTAAATTTTGCAACCCAACAGATGTGAAGTGTTAGCTATCGTATTATAGTTTTATTATTAGTCTTCTCTGTTTGAGGCTGGTCCTTAGCTAACTTGAAATCTGCCCTTTAAAAACTCTGGATATGTACACATATTCTAGAAACTGATATCAGTACCTCTCTAACCCCAACAGGTAGGTAGCTAGGCTCCAAATTTAGCCAGCTAAATCAAACCTCAGTCATTTCCCTCCCATTTTCTTCAAATAATACAATTTTGTAGGATCTTTTACTGTCTGGAGGCATTCCTTGAGGAAAATGGGAGAGAGATCATACCTCATGATACCCCTAAAGTGAACACCTACCTAAAGCTCTGCCCTGAAATCCCTACTTTCTGGATTTCTGACCTCTCCTCTCCTCTCCTCTCCCTCTCCCTCCCTCCCTCCCTCCTTCCGTCCCTCCCTCCGTCCCTCTCTCTCTCTCTCTCTCTCTCTCTCTCTCTCTCTCTCTCTCAAATCCTGTTTCATTTTCATATTTTTTTCTACAGTTGACCCAACCTGCCTTGATGTCCTACTCAAACCTTTTCTAGCCCTGACTTTCAACACTCACCCAGAAATAGAAAAGGCCCTCCGTGAGCATAGCCCATCCCTCACAGAAGGCAGTATATTTAGTTCTGCTATACCCTAGCTTCCCTTAGGGTCACTTTCCTTAGCATTTATGGTTATAAAGTTGTCCCTTCTGGGCACATAGGAAGATTTTCTAGGGTGGCTTTTATGCATTTTGTGAGTTCATGTCTCCCTCTTGTTACATTAACATCCAAACTTAACGAAAACATCAGTGATATGACCCAACATCTTCTCCATCACTCACTCACCCTCTGCCAGAAACATTAACAGGGATTTACAGAGAGAAATGGCATCTGTCTTGCTATGACCATCAGTAAAGTGACAGAAAGTAGATTTTAAAATGAGAAAGACAGATGAATGATTAGAATGACAAAGATGTATACTCTTAATGCTTTGCATTTCCTGCAAAGCATCCATGGCCTGACATATTTGCCTTCTCTTAAGTCTCAGGTTCCCCACCCTGGAGCATTGCACTAGTGGTGGGGAGAGCCTACTGCCTGAGGAGTTTGAGCAGTGGAAGCAAAGGACAGGCCTCCGCATCCACGAGGTCTATGGACAGTCAGAAACGGTAGGTGAACAGGCCCCTTCTGCACCATTTCAGTGGGCTCAGCTACAAACCCAGCGAGCCAATGTAGCCCAATGTGTGCTGATGTCTTCTTTGTGCACAGGACCACTGAAAGCCAATGGGGGAGGGGCTTGGGGTTCAAAGATAAGTTACGCCATATTCTCAGAAAGAAAATATACAGCTCATCAACACGTTAAGAGGCTGATAAGCTGAAAGCTGTTAGGCAAAACCTAGGAAGACACTTTGGAACTGTGCCTGAGATTGTTAACCCAGGGTGCCCCATAGAGGGGGATAGAAAAGTCTCGTCTGCACTACAGAGACCACTGTCAGCAAACCCTCACAGCCTAGAGCAGCCACATGAAGAGGTGGTTGAGAGCTGGCTTTTCAAAGTTCGTGTCTGGGTGTTGAGGAGGGCAAGGCAGGTTAAACTGAGATTATAGTGGTAGTAGATGAAGAAACAAAAGAGTTTCTGTATATGTCACATATACAAAAGCATACAATCATGCACACATACACATGCACGCACTTAATGATACCCCAGAGTGTCACTGAGTTAGCAGACAGTCAGGGCATTTACAATATCATGCACCTTGTGAAACTCAAGGACTCCATTAGTGGTCATCTCCCCAGACATTTGCTATTAAAGTCTAATGATTGGATGGAGCCACTTCCTAGTATTCCTCTAGCTAATAATGTCTGCTATTCCAGGGCCTATAATACATTGAATAGTTTAGATCTTGGTCACATACTCGTCTGCTGTTTTTACCAAAACAAACAGTGCATGTAGCACAGATCCAGCCCATCTGGGAAGAGCAAGTGTCCTTTGAATAGAACTGGGTTAATATCTTGAGCCTAAATCCTACTCTCAACAGTGGTCTCTATCAGAGGTCATGCCTGTGACTCCTCTTTAGTCAACCTTGGTCTTCTTTTGTGCACAGGGGATCAGCTGTGCCATCCTCCGGGAAATGAAGGTGAAGCGAGGCTCCATAGGGAAGGCCATTTTACCCTTCGACATGCAGGTCTGGTTTTAGGGTGCTGATGGGGAGCACTTTATAGCTCACTGGGGTTGGGATCATGTGTGATGGCAGGTGGTAGAGCCAGCCACACCATCACCTGAGTCATCCTACTCCTTGCTTCCTGTTTTCCCTGACATCTACGGAAGCTTCGGGTGAGAGTTACTTTGGATACTAATGCAGCTCACTTGATGGAGAGCTGCATCACACATGGTACATGAGAAAAAAATAAAAAAATTCCTTCAGGTGACACTGTTTTCCAGTTTGGAGACATGGCAGTAACATTTACATTCCCATGAAACAAAGATCCCCTTGTCTTGGGTTCCATATTGGCTGATTTCAAAGAATTTGAGATTTTCATTCTATTTCCTGACAGTTTCTCCATGAGTAGATCCCTATAACACCAGTGTGTTAGAGTGAGCCTAGCAGTGGCACAGGGGGGCTGGGCGAGTCCCACACTGTGGGATTCACAGGCTTCTTATTCCAGATCATCGATGAAAAGGGCAACATCCTCCCACCCAACACTGAAGGGTACATTGGCATCAAGATCAAGCCCACCAGGCCTCTAGGCCTCTTCACGGAGTATGAGGTAACAGCATCCCACCTGACCCAGCCTCAAGAACATGTGCGGGTAGCTCTGTACCCTGAGTCGTCTTTGAGTTGTCTTCTCTTCACTCTAGCCTAACGCAGTCCATGGTAACTATGTGCATCTAAGCTCTCAGCACATTGTCACAGTTCTTCTGTCCAACATTTGCGATTTAAGAGCTTAATGATGGGGTAGAAAGATTGACCTCAGAGTCACCAGACTTGGCCTCCAATAAGCCCAGCTGTCTCTTCTCAGAGGGAAAACTGAAGTGTTGCACAACTTACCCATGACAAATGATCTGTGCAGGCCTAAGATCTGCATCTTTTAGGTGTCATGCCCTAAATTAGAAATTGGGGGACTATAGAAAGCTGGGTTGAACTGGAAGAAAACCTGCTGAAGTTGCTGATCAAGAAAACTGACCATTCTGGTGAGTGGTGATCCCAAGAGGGGATTCTTGGGCTTCAAGACAGACCATGAAAGGGTGACCAGACTCTGAAACTAATCTCAGACTTTACCCCCTTTCTCTACACAGTCCTCAGCTGACTTTATGACTGTCTTCACACCACAACCTCAGAGAGCGGTTCCTGTGGGTGTGTTTACAAATCCCAAGTAATTGCAATAGGCAGTTATGAGAGCCACATATACATGCACATCCATGATTCCCAAACTTAGATATTATATATTATTTATAACACATAGTGTGTGTGTGTGTGTGTGTGTGTGTGTGTGTGTGTGTGTGAATTTTTCTTTTCTCCCTCTTAGAGTTTGTTTCTGAGAATTAAGACTAAGACCCACACAGTTGTTTTGGTAACCATATTGCAGAACTCAATGCCCCCTAGAGGCCACATTATAAGGACTCCTCGAAAGAGACCTGGTCTTTTGTTTTTTGTTTTGAAGTAAAATAGAAGATAAAGCTCACTCCGCCATTTTCCAACGGGCACCTCAGTGGCATGTCAACAATGGATAACAGAGTGAAACCCTTACCTCTGTCTCCAGAAAATCTACACCCTCCAACTCTGTAGCAGAAGCACAGCATTGCCCAGTGCTTATCCCTTACCCCAGCATCCAATCAGCTCTCATCTGCTTTCTGACTTTGTGAATTTGCCTACTTTTGATCATTTATATCCATGCAATCATGTGACATGACTTGTTTCACTTACCTCGTGTTTGGATGTTTTTTCTGCTGTAATGTATTTAAACACTACCCCATCCCTTCCCCTCCTTCTGAGCCTCTAGCACTGCATCTTTGGTGACCTTGGGATGTCCTACAAGTCCCTTACACTCTGTTTACTTTGCTACCTTTCTCTCTGTGTGTCTCTGTGTCTGTCTGTCTCTGTCTCTGTGTCTCTCAGGACTTTTTTTCAGTTGCTGTATTTTCCATTCCTTGTTTTTAAACTTTCTGGTGAAATTTTTAATTCAGTTGTTTTCCCATATTTGGTCTTCATCCTTACTATGTGTGTTAAGCTATCGCCTTAACATGTTCAACTATTACAAGTCAAGAAAGAAACTAGAGATTGTGGGGCAAAGGACTGAGTGGACTTATAGAATTCCTTGGGAAGGGTCACCTGGCAGCGGTACTGCTCTACAGGCTGGCTGCTATGGGAGAGGGATGAGGAATCATGTCTGCAATCAAATTTCATAACATATGCATACACATATACACACACACATACATACATACATACATACATACATACATACACATAAAAACCACAAGAAATCTGAGAGGTCAGAGAATGGATCAATGTCAATATCCTGATTGGAATATTGAACAATAGTTTTGAAAAACAATACCATTGGAGGAAACTAAATAAAGGGCCTATGGGATTTCTTGGTATTGTTTCTTATTTTAATTATTGTTTTTACATTACATTGTTTTGTATTATCATAAAAAAAGCTTTAGTTATGAAATGCCTGCCTTGTAGGCCTCCTGTGATGGTCACATTAGGTGGCACTTGGCAAAGGGAATTCACTGCTGCTGCTGCTCTTCCCAGCTGCCCTAGCACTGAACACACTGAGCGTATAGCTCAGAATGGAAGCTTTGTTCTGGCAGAGAGTTGCATAAAAGCAAGAAGCTATTTTTTAAATATGAGCTGAATAGTGCTCGCAGATGGAGCTGCATCCCACAGTGCTTGGGCTTGTCCGGGGGCCATGTGCGGAATCCAAACTCAGACATGACCCCAAAGCTCAACTCTAAGCTCTCGACCTTCAACACAGGCACTTTGTTGTCTTTGCAGAATAGCCCAGAGAAGACATCTGAAGTGGAGTGTGGGGACTTTTACAATAGTGGGGACAGAGCGACTATGGATGAAGATGGCTACATTTGGTTCTTGGGGAGGGGCGATGATGTCATCAATGCTTCCGGGTAGGTGTGGCTGGCCCTGAGCTGGTGTTTGACAATCTCAAATGCCTCGTGGCACCTTGCCTTCCTGATATTCCTCCATGCCTTGGTGATGGGACCCTCAGTCTGACTCTGAACAGAGCCATACCTGGGATGTCCTAATACATGGGTACCAGGACACCTCCATCATCCACCCCTGCAGTCAAAAGAATAAAAATGTAGTTCAAGGAGGGGGGACATTACATAGTTATGAGGAGGAGCCAAGATTGTAGTGTAGTGACACTGGCCTATAACCCTCGGTACTCAGAAGGCTGAGGCAGATTCCCAAATCGAAAGCTGCCTGGGCAATATAGTGATTTTTAAGGGCAGCCTAGGAAACTTCCTAAGACCCCTTTTATCACAAAATTTTAAGGAAGGGCTGGTGATGGCTTTCAGTAATAAAGAACATGCCATCCATGTGTGAGGGCCTAAATTCAATACCTAGTACCTTGGAAGAGAGAATGGATAGGAAGGGAGGGGAAAAACTAAAAACCAAAATGATAAAGTTGCATCCTGGAATGCAGTCACTGATAAGTGGATATTAGCCCAGAAGTTCTGAATAACCAAGATACAACCCACATATCAAATCATTCCCAAGAAGAAGGAAGGAGAGGGCCCTGGTCCTGGAAAGGCTTGATGCAGCATTGTAGGGGATTTCCAAGACAGAGAAGTGGGAGGGAGTTGATTGGGGAACTGGCAGAGGGAAGAGGGCTTATGGGACTTATGAGGAGGGGGGAACCGGGAAAGGGAAAATCATTTGGAATGTAAACAAAGAATATAGAAAATAATAATAATAATAATAATAATAATAATAATAATAAAGTTGCATGCTGAGATACACAGCATTTACTAGGCCAGGATTTGAGGATCCCAGGGGTTCTGGTGCTGAGAGAAGCCACTTTAAGAGTTCCACAAGAAGCTATCACTCTCACCTCCCTCACCAGGAGCACAAAGTGAGCTATGCCCAGGAACATCTGAGCTATGTAGTTTTCATACCAAATGCCCTGGTCTTCCTATTTGGGGTCCAAAATACTCCTGGCCAGACTATAACCTCACCCCTCAGTGTCAAGTGCCCATGTGACCCTCAAAGAACAAGGCATAAAGGATGGTTCTCTGCAGACCTGGCGTAAACTCAGAACTGTCACTTCTCCAGGTACCGAATCGGGCCTGCAGAGGTGGAGAGCGCCTTGCTGGAGCACCCGGCCGTGGCAGAGTCCGCGGTGGTGAGCAGCCCAGACAAGGAGCGAGGAGAGGTAAGGAGGGCACCGAAGCCTTTTCTGCATGCAGGAGCTGGAGACACAGAGGTCAGGAGCCTTCCAAGGCCTGGGCATAACCTGAGAACCGAGGATGGAACTCGGGCCACAGGTGTTCGTTTGCACTTACACACAGACTGCGTGCGTGGTCTGAAAAAGGTTGAGATTGAAGGAGCTGCCCTGTGGCAAATCATTTCACCCTCGGGTAACCCAATATCCTGAGGCTGAAGATGTGGCAAAAGAAGTAGTAAGTAAACAAAACCCAGTGCCCCAAGGACTCATCTCACATTCTCGGGATAGGGAGGAATGGGGCAGGCAGTTTAAGTAACTTGCCTAAGGCCTGGTGCAAATGGGGGGCGGGGGGAGAAAGTAGTGCCACTGTGCATCTAAATGGGCCTGGAGATAGTTCCGCAGCTATTCCTTCCTGTCCATGTTGTAAAATATCCTAACAAAAAGCAACTGAGGGGAAAGGGGGTTTATTTTGCTTCTCAGTTATAGTCCATCTTTTCAGAGAAGTGACAATAGTGTGGTGCACATGTGCATATGCACACATACATACATACATACATGCACACACACTAATGTGAGTTTTAGAACAGGCACTCATTGGTTCAACAATGTCTAGTGAACTGGGACTTGTGTAAATAAGCAGGTAAGTGGGGATATAGCTAATGGTGTAAAAAAATTATCACAATATTGTTAATACCAGTTACTGCTGTTTTAATTTTTTGGCATTTACACTATTTTTTATTGGATATATTCTATATTTACATTTCATTTCCCTTTTTCTGGTTCCCTGCCCCCCCAAAGGTTCCACATGCCCTTTTCCCTCCCCCTGTTCCCCCATCTACTACTTCCCACTTCCATGTTCTGGTATTCCCCTACACTGATGCTTTGAGCCTTTCCAGAACCAGGGTCCACTCCTTCCTTCTTGTCGGACATCATTTAGTATGTGGATTGTGTCTTTGGTGTCCCAAGATTCTAGGCTAATATCCACTTATCAGTGAGTGCATACCATGGGTATTCTTTTGAAACTGGGTTACCTCACTTAGGATGATGTTCTCCAGCTCCATCCATTTCTCTAAGAATTTCGTGAATTCATTGTTTCTAATGGTTGAATAGTACTCCATTGTGAATATATACCACATTTTTTTTTGGATCCATTCTTCCATTGAGGGACATCTTGGTTCTTTCCAGCTTCTGGATATTATAAATAAGGCTGCTATGAACATAATGGAGCATGTATCCTTATTGCTGGGGAATCTTCTGGGTATATGCCCAGGAGTGGTATGGCTGGGTCCTCCGGAAGTATCATGTCCAGTTTTCTGAGGAACCGCCAGACTGATTTCCAGAGTGGTTGTACCAGCCTGCATTCCCACCAGCAGTGGAGGAGTGTTCCTCTTTCTCCACATCCTCACCAACACCTGCTGTTTTCTGAGTTTTTAATCTTAGCCATTCTGAGTGGTGTGAGGTGAAATCTCAGGGTTGTTTTGATTTGCATTTCTCTAATGACTAATGATGTTGAACATTTTTAAGGTGTTTCTCAGCCATCTGAATTTCTTCAGGTGAAAAGTCTTTGTTTAGCTCTGTACCCCATTTTTTGATAGGGTTATTTGGTTTTCTGGAGTCTAACTTCTTGAGTTCTTTGTATACATTGGATATTAGCCCTCTGTCAGATGTAGGGTTGGTGAAGATCTTTTCCCAATTTGTTGGTTGCCTGTTTGTCCTTTTGACAGTGTCTGTAAGGCAAAAGCCTTACAGAAACTTTGTAATTTTATGAGGTCCCATTTGTCTATTCTTGATCTTAGAGCATAAGCTATTGGTGTTCTGTTCAGGAACTTTCCTCCTGAGCCAATGTGGAGGGGAGCAAGAGAGGAAGATGGGGGTGGGGTGGGAAGCAAGTGAGAGCATAGCAAAATGGCAGGGAAGCCCCGGAGTCTCAAGGGTCTTCCCCAGTTTCTTTTTTATTAGTTTTAGTGTGTCTGGTTTTATGTGGAGGTCCTTGATCCACTTGGAGTTGAGCTTAGTACAAGGAGATAAGAGTGGATCAATTCTCATTCTTCTGCATGTTGACCTCCAGTTGAGCCAGCATCATTTGTTGAAAAGGCTATCTTTTTTCCACTGGATGTTTTCAGCTCCATGGTCAAAGATGAACTGGCCATAGATGTGTGGGTTCAATTCTGGGTCTTCAATCCTATTCCATTGATCCGCCTCCCTGTCACTGTACCAATACCATATAGTTTTTAACACTACTGCTCTGTAGTATTGCTTGAGGTCCGGGATACTGATTCCCCCAGAAGTTCTTTTGCTGTTAATAATAGTTTTAGCTATCCTAGGTTTTTTGTTATTCCAGATGAATTTGAGAATTGCTCTTTCTAACTCTATGAAGAACTGAGTTGGGATTTTGATGGGGATTGCATTGAATCTGTATATTGCTTTTGGCAAGATTGTCATTTTAACTATATTAATCCTGCCAACCCATGAGCATAGAAGATTTTTCCATTTTCTGAGGTCTTCTTCCATTTGCTTCTTCAGAGACCTGAAGTTTTTATCATATGAATCTTTCACTTGTTTGGTTAGAGTCACACCAAGATACTTATATTGTTTGTGGCTATTGTGAAGGGTGTCGTTTCCCTAATTTCTTTCTCAGCCTGCTTATCCTTTGAGTATAGGAAGGCTACTGATTTGCTTGAGTTGATTTTATAACCAGCCACTTTGCTGAAGTTGTTTATCATCTGTAGGAGTTCTCTGGTGGAGTTTTTTGGGCCACTTAAGTATACTATCATATCATCTGCGAATAGTGATAGTTTGGCTTCTTCCTTTCCAATTTGTATCCCTTTGGCTTCCTTATGTTGTTGAATTGCTCTAGCTAGTACCGCAAGTACTATATTGAAAAGATATGGTGAGAGGGGGCAGCCTTGTCTAGTCCCTGATTTTAGTGGGAATGCTTCAAGTTTCTCTCTGTTTATTTTGATGTTGGCTACTGGTCTGCTGTAAACTGCTTTTACTATGTTTAGGTATGAGCCTTGAATTCCTGTTCTTTCCAAGACTTTTAGCATGAAAGGATGTTGAATTTTATCAAATGCTGTTTCAGCATCCAATGAGATGATCATGTGTTTTTTTTCTTTGAGTTTATTTAAGTAGTGGATTATGTTGATGGATTTGCATATATTTGAACCATCCCTACATCCCTGGGATGAAGCCAACTTGATCAAGGTGAATGATCATTTTGATGTGTTCTTGGATTCAGTTGGCAAGAATTTTATTGAGTATTTTTGTGTTGATGTTCATAAGGGAGATTGGTCTGAAGATCTCTTTCTTAGTTGGATCTTTGTGTGGTTTTGCTATCAGGGTAATCGTGACTTAGTAGAATGACTTGGATAGTGTTCCTTCTGTTTCTATTTTGTGGAATAATTTGAAGAGTATTGGTATTAGGTCTTCTTTGAAGGTCTAATAGAATTCTGCACTAAAACTATCTGGTCCTGTGCTTTTTTTCGGTTGGAAGACTTTCTATGACCCCTTCTATTTCTTTGGGGGTTATGGGACTGTTTAGATGATCTATTTGATCCTGATTTAATTTTGGTATTTGGTATCTGTCTAGGAAATTGTCCATTTCCTCCAGATTCTCCAGTTGTGTTGAGTATAGGCTTCTGTAGCAGGATCTGATGAGTTTTTTTTTAATTTCCTCAGTTTCTGTTGTTATATCTCCCTTTTCATTTCTAATTTTGTTAATTTGAATACTGTCTCTGTGCCCTTTGGTAAGTCTGGCTAAGGGTTTATCTATCTTGTTGATTTTCTCAAAGAACCAGCTCCTGGTTTTGTTGACTCTTTGTATGGTTCTCTTTGTTTCAACTTGATTGATTTCAGCCCTGAGTTTGATGATTTCCTGTCTTCTACTCCTCCTGGGTGAAAAAGGTTCTTTTTGTTCCAGAGCTTTCAGGTGTGCCATTAAGTTGCTAGTATATGCTCTCTCCTGTTTCTTTTTGGAGGCACTCAGGGCTATGAATTTTACTCTTAGCACTGCTTTCATTGTGTCCAATAGATTTGGGTATGTTGGGTCTTCATTTTCATTAAATCCTAAAAAGTCTTTGATTTCTTTCTTTATTTCTTCCTTGACTAAGGTATCATTGAGTAGAATATTGTTCAGCTCCATGTGTATGAGGATTTTCTGTTGTTTTTGTTGCTATTGAAGACCACTCTTACTCCATGGTGATCCAATAGGAGGCATGGGATCAATTCGATCTTCTTATATTTGTTGAGGTCTGTCTTGTGACCAATTATATGGTTGATTTTGGAGAAGGTACCATGAGGTGCTGAGGAAAAGGTATAATCTTTTGCTTTAGGATGTAATGTTCTATATATATCTGTTAAATCCAATTGGTCCAAAGTTTCAATGAGTTTCCCTGTGTCCCTGTTTAGTTTCTGTTTTCCTGATCGGTCCATTGAAGATAGTGGAGTGTTGAGGTCCCCCACAATTATTGTGTTAGGTGCAATGTGTGCTTTGAGCTTTAGTAAAGTTTCTTTTACGAATGAGGGTGCCCTTGCATTTGGAGCATAGATGTTTAGAACTGTGAGTTCTTCTTGGTGGATTTTTCCTTTGACCAGCAAGAAGTGACCTTCTGTGTCTCTTTTGATAACTTTAGGTTGAAAGTCAGTTTTATCTGATATTAGAATGGCTATTCCAGCTCACTTCCTGAGGCTATTTGCTTGTAAAATTGTCTTCCAACCTTTTACTCTAAGGTAGTGTATGTCTCTGACCCTGAGGTGTCTTTCCTGTATGCAGCAAAATGTAGGGTCCTGTTTCCATATCCTGTCTGTTAGTCTATGTCTTTTTATTGGGCAATTGAGTCCATTGATGTTAAGAGATACTAAGGAATAGTGATTATTTCTTCCTATCGTTTTTGATGTTATTTTTGTTTTTACGTGGTTATCTTCTTTTGAGTTTGATGCTTTGCTTTTTCCAGGGTGTAGTTTCCCTCCTTGTATTGGAGTTTTCCTCCTATTATCCTTTGTAGGGCTGGGTTAGTGGAAAGATATTGTGTAAATTTGGTCTTATTGTGGAATATTTTGATTTCTCCATCTACATTGATTGAGAGTTTTGCTGGGTATAGTAGTCTTGACTGACATTTGTGTTCTCTTAGAGTCTGCATGAGATCCACCCAGGATCTTCTAGTTTTCATGGTCTCTGGTGGGAAGTCTGATGTGATTCTGATAGGTCTTCCTTTATATGTTACTTGGCCTTTTTCTCTTACTGCCTTTAATATTCTTTCTTTCTTTGTTTAGTACGTTTGGGGTTTTGATTATTATGTGACGGGAGTTATTTCTGTTCTGGTCCAGTCTGTTTGGAGTTCTGTAAGCTTCTTGTATATTCATCGACATCTCTCCCTTTAGGTTAGGGAAGTTTTTCGTCCATACTTTTGTTGAAGATATTTGCTGGCCCTTTAAATTGTAGATCTTCACTCTCATCTATCCCTATAATCCTTAGGTTTGGTCTTCTCATTGTGTCATGGATTTCCTGGATGTTTTGGGTTACAAGCCTTTTGCATTTTGCATTTTCTTTGACTGTGGAGTCAATGGTTTCTATGGTATCTTCAGTATCTGAGATTCTTACTTATATCTCTTGCATTCTGTTGATATTTGCATCTACGACCCCTCGATTCTTCCCAAGGTTTTCTATCTCCAAAGTTGTCTCCCTTTGTGATTTCTTAGTTGTTTCTACCTCTGTGTTTAGATCTTGGATGGTTTTGCTCAGTTCCTTCACTTGTTTGCTTGTGTTTTCTTGCAATTCTTTAAGAGGTTTTTGTGTTTCCTCTTTCATGACTTCTGCCTGTTGACTCAATTTCTCCTGCATTTCTTTAAGTGATTTTTTTCATTTCCTCTTTACTGGCTTCTGTCTGTTGATCCATATTCTCCTGGAATTTTTTAAGTGATTTTTGTGTTTGCATTGTAAGGGCTTCTACCCTATTCATGTTCCCCTGCATTTCTTTAAGAGATTTGTTTATGTTCAGTACTTTTAAATCCAACTCTTGTTTTTCTGGTGTGTTGGGGCATCCAAGACTTGCTGT
This sequence comes from Apodemus agrarius, assembly GCA_964023405.1. Classification (NCBI taxonomy): domain Eukaryota; kingdom Metazoa; phylum Chordata; class Mammalia; order Rodentia; family Muridae; genus Apodemus; species Apodemus agrarius. Next base: position 113,014,258 of record OZ030005.1, read on the forward strand.
GGTTGGTGAATTAGGTTCAGATGCTGCCATATTGCCTTGATTTCTGTTAGTAACATTCCTATGTTTGCCTTTTGTCATCTGTTTATCTCTGGAGTTAGTTTGTCTTCTTGTTACTAGTTGGTGTTTGAAGCTCCTGTGAGCCTGGCATTTGGTGCTGCTGTTGTAGAGGGCGTCTGTGCTCCCAAGGTGGAGACTGGAAGGTTTCTGTTACTGGACTCTGAATTACCTCCTCAGCTCTGCTGGGCTGGATCCAAGTCTCCCCCTGGCTTGCTGCTGGATGTGCAATTGGCCTCCCGCTGTCTCCTTCTGGCCTGCCTAGTTGCCAGCTCTTAAGAATCAGATCTTTTATTCTACCGATCTGGGCTCGTCTGTTAGATCTTTATGGTGACCTGGGCTCCTCTGTTGGTTCTCTATGGTGACCTGTTCAGGTCACCAGCTCCAAGATGGTGGTGTGTCTCAGGGCTCTGTCTAACCACAGGATTCCCTACAGGACTGGAGCTTCCCTGGTTGGACTGCTGGAGCCTAGATGGTGGCATTCTCAGTCCACAGGGATCTGTCTACTTAGCTGTCTGTGGTGCCCCGAGGCAAGATGTCAGCCTCCGACTGTACTCCAGGCATAGACCCACGAGCAAGACCCACGGGTCAGCATAGAGACCGCCCACCGAGCTGATCTGGCTCTGAGTGCACCACTGAGCTGTTGGTGCACAGACCTCCTGCCGAGCTGCTCTGGCTCTGGGTGCAGGCAAGAGCCTGATAGGGTAGTCGATGTAGGCTAGGACTCTGTCCACACACCTGGCCCCAGCTGCCAGCCATCCGCAGTGACCCAAAGCAAGATGGCGGCCTCCACTGCCCCGCTGTTTTAATTTATTATGATGATTATTATTGCCCATTGAGTTCTGGAGAACAGTGTACATAGTAAATGCACATTGATATCAATAAGGGTGATGGTAGTAAGGACAAATTTAAGTAAGTCACATGTTTCAAGCATACTGTGTGTTCTCATGGACCCTTAATAAAAACCCTTTAGGAATGAACTTCTGTTGTACCCATTTCACAAAGAAAAAAAGTTAAGGGTAGGAGAAACCAGGTATTTTTCCAACACATGCAATGGGAATGGGGAGGACAGGGATTTGAACCTGGTTCCTACACATAACCCCTAGTCTCAAACATCAACTCAAGCCTACAGTGGGCTTTGTCCATTGACATATCGAGCTGCATATGGAATGGTGTCCATCTGACCTCTGCTTCTATTTTGCAGGTGGTGAAGGCGTTTATTGTCCTCACCCCAGAGTTCCTGTCACATGATCAGGAACAGCTTATCAAAGAGCTACAACAGCATGTGAAGTCAGTGACAGCACCATACAAGTACCCCAGGAAGGTGAGCCAGGCTGGCTGGGCTCTCCCTGGCTCCTCACCTCTCAGAGGGGCAGCCATGGGGTGGGGTGGGCACAGTTCAGTCCACCAAAAGGTTTTGTTTCTTTGGGAATCCCTACCCTATACTAGAAATCCAAAATGAACACACCGATGCACAGTCACCGAAAGAAAAAGATTGGAAAGCCCCCAAAGAGTACTTTTAAGTGTTGTTTATTATCCAGTAAATGTTAAGGAGAAATCAAAAGCAATACTTTCAATGTGACCCATAGTAATGAATAAACTCTATCAACCCCAATAATATAGATACATAAAACTAACAAAAAGAAATAAAATATTTATTCTAATAACTCCCAATACATTTTGAGATGCTATTTTGTTACATTTATTTTAAGTGACATGTGCAAGCATGCAAAAATATCCAATAACAGTGAAATGAGCTAGTCACAAAATTGTCCTGTAATTTAAGCTGGGGGTAAAAATTGTTTTTATGATTTGCCTTGTTTTTGAGACAACACCTCTTTGTGTAACCCAGGCTGGTCTAGAACTCATTGCGTAGCCAGGCTGGCCTCAAAGTTATAATCCTCCTGCCTCAGTCTTCTGGAAGTCATGATCATAGGCATATACCATTATATAATTTCAGATTATATTATTTTTAACAAAAATGCCTCATCAGTATATTAAGAGAGAAAGGAAACTATGAAGGAATTTGCCTAGTATTGCCCTGCTGGTTTACAATAAGAGAGCACAGACATTTATGTCAGAAAGTCATTGTTTTCTTCTGTTGTAGTGCATTCTCATACCATCTGCATGTTCATCAAGGCACACACGTTAGGAAGCTGCAGGGCTGACATGTATTGTGTACTAGAATACTTACTGTGTATGCTAGGCTGTGGCCCCATATCCTGTCACTTATGCCTGCCCACAGTCTAAGAACATGTTTGCCTGTTTTATAGAGAAGAAGCTGGGTCTCTAGTTGCCTGAGGTTTCACTCAGTAAGAGAAGTGTTGAAACTCAAAAATACGTGTGACAACATCATATCAGCCTTTTATATTAATCAAGGCACTTGACCTTACAGAGAACAGAAAACCTTACTTCCAATCAGACAGAGTTGCATATGTAGTGTGTAGTACAATGCCCCAAACAATGGAGGCTGATAACCATGAAGGTCTCTCACATGTCTATCTGGCTCTACTTCTGCCCCACGTCCTCCATCCTGCAGTGGGGATGCCACAGAGGTACCTGCTTTGCCTTGTAAGAGGCAGAGAACATAGTGGCCAATATTAGTGGCTTCAAACTCTTCTACATAAAGAGGACACATTCTGCTTCCTGGATCAAAGTAAGATACATGACCACACCTTCCTCCAGGGGGTCAGGAGAGACCTGAAATACCCAGTGGAGCCCATGGGGGTCACCACAGGTGTCAGCCTGTGTAGGAAAGTGGGGTGAAGCAGGGAGTGGGGAACTGGATGGAAACCATGGAAACTCTAAGTCAGGATCACTTTCTTCTCTACCAGGTGGAGTTTATTTCAGAATTGCCCAAAACTGTCACAGGCAAAATCAAAAGGAAAGAACTTCGAAAGAAGGAGTTTGGCCAGATATGAACAGCAATCAACCCGGAGAATCCTGGGACCTGAATCCTTGGCTGTTGGGGGTGGGGTGGGGTGAGGTGAGCATAAAGTGTGGAAGAGAAAACCAAGACCCCAACATTTTTGTGTTTTGTTTGTTTGTTTGTTTGTTTGTTTGTTTCAAATTCAGTTGCTGCCCTTCCTGGAAGGCCACAGTGCACTCTCAGACTGTGGGCAATAAATATAATAGCACCTTGTGTCATGGATCATTCTGTGGATGAATGCCTGCCCTCCATAATCATCCCTAGTTGTCAAACTGAGATACTCCAGGGTCAGACTCTCCCTTTTGACAGCAGTTTCTGGAGGAAGATTCATTCAACATGAGCATGCATTCAAAAGCCAGGACACAGAAGTGCAGAAAGGAGACTGCCCAGCCAGCAAGAGATTAGGCTAGAGAGGAAGTCCACTGAGCTCAGCTGTGGCTTACTTAGTGGTGACACTTACTTGCCACACCATCCTGTCCCTCCTGATTTGGATGAGTTCAGTGCCTTTTTATGCCCCACTAATGCTGCTGCTACTGCTGTGCCCTAACTTAAATCCACCAAGAGTGAATGAGAGGCCCAGCCTTCAGAAACCTAAGAGATATCCTCAATCCCAGGGATAGAGAGCCTTAAACCCATGGTGGCTTGGATTTCATCCACAGAGGACCCATATGCATCCCTTTCCCAAGGACAAGAACATGAGCCCCCAGGTATCCCACTCGCTGCCAGGGCCTAGTACTCGTCAGTCAAGATTCCTCTACAGATAGGCCCTTGTTTCTCACTATAGCCTCCTATAGTGACCCAAAGTCCTTTTCCCACACTAGTCTTGAGTTCTGTGACTTCTCTGTCACTCCACTCAAGTCCTTGATGTCTAAGGTAGGACCATCTGGTATAAGTATAGGCTAAAAAGAGCAGAAACAGCAATGCCCTTGGTCAAGGAGGTTGTGGGAAAGAGTATACTTTCTTTTATGCTACCTTGGAGGGAAGTCATTATTGAGAAATCCCTTTAATATCTACCTGATTCTTGGGTAGATATACAAACTCAAGGGAATATACAAATTCAACAAGCACAGAGCCAAGCAGAACACACATTAGGTCCAGCCTCACTTGGGAATACCTTCATAGCTCCATATATGACATGATCTCTCATGTGACCTGCCCCCCTTTAAACTCTTACTGAAGATGGTGTCTTGTGGACTTTAAATACAGCACTGGGCATTGGTCACTTTTCAGGGGATTCTATAGGGCTATGGCTGAATCCCAAGAGGCCAGAGGGTGCTAATTAAAATGATTTTTGTGCAAAGGGTCACATGGTCAAGTTGGAAGAACAGTAATAGCTGTGGCTTTTGGTTTAGGGAATTTAAAAGCCAAGATAATAGTGTCCTCTAGGACCCTGCACATAGGTGTATAGTGGCACTCTCCATTCTCAATAATACAGTCAGAAGTATTAGATGATATCATTGTTGTCATTATAGTAATGACTAACCATGTAAGTGACAGAGGGGCTGTGTTGCAATTAAGGACACAGGCTCTGGTCCCCCTCCAGGTCAGTGTCTAGCCATAGAATCTGGACTATAAGCAAAGTTTCTCTCTTATTCTTCCCCATTGCAAGACTCCCCCATTGCTGAGACATAAGTCTCTCTGGGGCTTTTTTCTCCCTAGATACAGTTCTGGCCCCTGAGCCTGCTTCTCAATCTATGCTACAGGAATAGAGATAATACTAGGCCAGGAGACACCACTTACAAGTGGGTCAAAAAATAAGCTCTACTTAAATTTTAAGCACATTTATAATGTGCTCAAGCATGTTCACAGCCCTGATTATTTGGGTGGGTGGGGGGAACAGCCTGGATAGGAATTTTCAACACTGCAACAATAAAAGGCTTCTTAGAAAAGGCAACAAAATCAGACCCAGGTTGAAAAAATTATGGAGAACATGAATCAATGGTGATGGTGTTATTCCAAATAATAAAAATACTTAATATAGTTAGACTATATCACTACAAAATAGTCAGCCTTCACAGGTCTGCACCAGCCTCTGAAAGGATGACAACCCTCAGCCACCTCCAGTGGATGCCAGTGCTCCGAGAAAGAGGAGACCTCCAGTCTCTTGCCTCTCACATGGCTATGGCATTGATGGCCTTGTATATGAAGGTGCCTTGTAGATTTAGAGTTTTTGAAACCTACTTTTAATAAGGGTTTTTAAATGCCTTAACATCCCTTCCAGCCCACCAGCCATCATAGGGAGTAGAAATGAAAGGTCACTAGAGAGGGGGAGGATGTGGAGCTGTTTAGATATTTTTCCTTGGAGCAAATCCAATCTGTCTTATCAGGATATCAGCAGTTCAGTTCACACGAGTCAGCAGTGGTAGCTCAATCCACTTACAAACACCATTCACAACAGCAGGTCCATCTAATCCAGAAGAAACCCCAAGGCTCTGCCTATCAGCCTGAGTCCTCACAAGTGGCAAGAAGCCGCTCGACTTCTCTCTACGAAGTCATAACAAATGACAACCAACAAAGAATGGTAAGGCATACCAATACCACCCACCACACTCAGCAAAGATCAGCAACAGCAAAGCCCAACGAGGACCAGCAAAAATGGCAAAGTGTGCCAATACCATCCAGCCTTATCCACTGTCCATTGGGCTAGATGTATATCCTTTCCAAACTTCATGTGTTCTCTCAAGCATTCTCTCTAGCAAACATGCCCTTTCTCCAGGCTGCCTCCAGAAAAACACCATGTGTCTGTTCTTAGCAATACATTCTCCCATATGTCTGTGTCAACAAAAACATCCTCTCGTAAGACAGTTTCCAGAAAGAAAACAACAACAACAAATAACACAACTGAATCTCCAAGAAAACCAGAAATTTCCACTTCATGCCTGAGTGAAGTGCTCATCATGGCCCTACCTGCTCTTGGATCCAACACTGTGTAATAACTGCCCCGAGTCACCTAGACTAGGTTTACTAATCTTTTTACCATTTAAGATTAGTAAACATTCAAAGTATATGCGGGGAGATTACCTTGTTCCAAAGTAATCATATCCTTGGATCTCAGTCCTTAAAGAAAACCAAGAGAGAGATGAATAGACATGAATTGTATAAGACATTTCTAAATTTCATGATGCTAATTCTTTTGAGATAAGTGATAAGTGAAGAATCCCCCTGAGTAAGTTCCAGTGACTCTGATAATGCCCTTCATGGTTGCTCTTGACCTGTGTCCATAAGTACTCCCCCAAACAGCACATTGATTCTAAACAACTTTCAAGACTACAAGCTCAACAGAGATAAGCAGTCAAGGAACAAGACTTAGAGTCAGAAGTGGAAACGAATGGCTACTGTTCCACTTGAAATGTGACTGCATAACCACACTGCAGAGCAGAATAAGGCAGATGTGAAGAGAACACACAGAGTGGGCTATAGTAAGATCAACCCACACTAGCAGCCATCTTGCATCCCCAGGTGTGTGTGCTTTATCTCAGCTGGTCAGCCTGAGACCCCTGAGTGTGAACCTTAGTCCCCCACCCGGCCCCATTTCCACTCCGACAAGATGAAAGAAATGATCATGAACCAGAAAAAACTCGCCAAACTGCAGGCACAAGTGTGCATTGCTGGAAAAGGACCTGCTCGTAGACAGAAGAAGGTGGTTCACAGAACAGCCAAAGCAGATAAAAGAAAAAAAACTGAAGTTCCCCTTAAGGAAGTTAGGGGGTAAACAATAGCTCTGGTATTGAAGAGGTGGACTTGTTTACAAACCAAGGAACAGTGATCCATTTTAACAGCCCTACAGTTCCTGCGTTGCTGGCAGTAACACCTTCACCATTACAGGCCACGCTGAGACAAAGCCACAGACAGAAATGCTTCCCAGCATCCTCAACCAGCTTGGTGCAGACAGTCTGACTAGTTTAAGGAGAGTGACTGAAGCTCTGCCCAAACCATCTGTGGTTAGAAAAGCACTGCTTGCTCCTGGAGAGGAGGATGATGATGAAGTTCCTGATCTGGTGGAGAATTTTGATGAGGCTTCTAAGAAGGAGGCAGACTGAACTGAAGCAGCTTCTGAAGAAGGTGACACTTGCAGAAGTTACAGGAGCTGCTATTTTATATCATGACTGCTTTTTAAAATTTTTTTTATTATGGATCTGATAAAATCTAATATTCTTAAGCCCAAGGCCCCCAGACACTTCAGCTCTTCAGTTTTTTCTTATCTCTAATTTATTCTTTGCAACAAATTAAGCTGAAAAAGCCTGGGAATAGTTTGGAAAAGGTTAATAAAATTCTTTGCCTAGTTTAAAAAAAATATATCAACCCAAGATAATAGCATGCCAAACAGGGAGAGGGTAAGCCCACTTTATGCAGTACAGTAACAGAGTAGATGCTAAAAGGTCTTGAGTTACACCGGTAAAATGAAATTTTCAAACATAATATATATATTGAAGGTTTGTAAAATTTGCTGTGTTGTTTTTTTAATAGAAAAAGTCCTATAAAATGAAGTATAGATAATGATAATCATAATTAACTATTTTAAGAAGGCATATGCTTTCAATTTAATTTGAGGTATACCCAAAATTAGACATTTAATGCATGAATAGAGAGAAGAAAAGAAGGATGGAGGGAAGGAGGGGCACAGGGAGGGAGGGCCAGCCATGTGTTAAAGCATCTGCTGTGGTTTGAAGGTGAAGTGCCCCCTGTAGATTCTCCTGTTTGAATACTTGGTCTCCATCTGGTGAGGCTGTGGAACTTCTAGGAAGGAGAACCTGACGGGGAAGTGGGTCACTGGGAGTGGATCTTGAGACTTTATATCCCAGCCTTGCTTCCTGTTCATTCCCTATCTCCTGAGTGCAGATGCACTGTGACCAGCTGGCTGTGTGGTCCTTACACCAAGCCTTTCTTGCCTTTTGCTATGTCTCCCCACCGCAATGGACAATGACGTTGTTCTTATCGGGATACTTATTTTATCACAGCAATGGGAAAGTAGGACAGTGTCATTGAATCAAGCCTGGATGACTCAATGATGTAAGCCTGAATGGTTTCATAATAAGCTACAGGTGATGACGTAAAAAAACCAAAAAGCTTCATGTGGTGACCTTTCTCTTTAACAAGAATTCTAAAAAGAGCTGTTAGTTTCCTAAAGTTTGAATAAATGTGGTTGCACCTCAAATGGATGTTTGTTTTCCAACTCAATTCAAATTATAGAGATCTGATGGGAGATTTTGCAAGGGTATTAATGAGTCAGCTTCTGTTAGGAGAGTAAAAAGTGAAGGAAGATACAGTTCCACATCTCTTTATAAGATGGAGGAAGAAGTGTATACTACTCAAACAGGTGGCTCCATCTGCCATCTGAGAAGGATCCGACTGCCAATACCCAAGCAATTATGTATACTAATCTCAAAATTAGGATACTGACTCTTAGGGTACAGAATAAGAGACTCACGTCACAAGAGTCTGAGATGTGTAAAACATAGTGTATAAACTGAAGCCAGGACTGATTTTTATTGTAGATATAAGAGAGCAAAACAACCAGGGGCATCCAGGAGGATCCAGAGCAGAGAAAGAAGTAGAAGTAGACTGACCATGGCCAGCCAACTAGACCTGGTCACGTGAGAAGCAGGAGCAGAGTGGGTAGACTGAGATGGGTTGGGAGTCTGGGAGGGGAGAGACAGAGACAGAGACAGAGAGACACTCAGACAGAGACAGAGACACAGAGAAACAGAGACAGAGAGACAGAGACAGGAAGGGAGGGAGCAAGAGAGGGATGGAGGGTGAGGGAAAGGGAGGAAGAAAGAGAGCGGGTGGACCAAAGAGCAGGGCTACAAGGAGAATGGTAGCCAGGGGGAGGGAAGCCTATGAGCTAGGGGGTTTCAGGGCAGGGGAAGCTGTGAGAAGAGTCCAGATACCAGCATGGGCTCTGAAATGTACAACAGGTTCTTGTGATTCTAAAGGAGCCTGGAGCCTTGGTATACTGATAGACAACCATTTGTCCCTCTGCCTTTTGGAACTTGGGGACATGGAGTTTCCTTTGAACAGGTACATCAGCTTTGGAGACGGGCAATGGGGAGAGCACAGACCGTTGTGACTAACTGATGTGCTCCCTTCCTGAAAGGGGTAACTCATCACTGGGCATATAACATTTGGTTTTCCTGCAAAATATAAATAAAAAGATTTTTCAGGTAGGGTTTTTTTTTCATTTGTTCAGTCAGGGTCTCATGTAGCCCATGTAGCTGGTCATATATAACTGAAGATGACCTCTGACTTCTGTCCCTCCTCTGCGTCCGCACAACAGCAGTGCAGGTGTGCACTCTTGGTGTTCATGGTGCAGAGCTTTGGACCCAGGACCTTGTGCATGCTGGGTAAGCGCTCCACCAACTGAGCTGCATCCCCAGATCTACACATTTTTAAGGATTTTATTTATTTATTTTCTGTATGTGAGTACGCTGCAGGTCTCTTCAGACACACCAGAGGAGGACATCGGATCCCATTACAGATGGTCGTGAGCCACTTTGTGGTTGCTGGGAATTGAACTCAGGACCTCTGGAAGAGCAGTCAGGACTCTTAACTGTTGAGCCATCTCTCTAGCCCTCAGTTCTATATTTTTAAAACTCTAAATACAATTTTATTCCAAAGTTTAAAGATCACTTAAAAACTGAGAAACAAACAAATATAAACTTAGAGTGGATAGGAAACCTGGGCTTTATGCTGAATCCCCATGAATAACCTTCTTAAAATCCTCTGGGACATACCCAGAAGTATGCGCACACAGTGGGAAAGACTGAGGGAAAACAAGCAATAAAGTGTGAACAACACCTGTGAAAGCAGCATGCAGAAATATGCTTGTGTGTATGAACAAGACTAAAAGAAATGGGCATCTGTTTTATAATACCTAGGTTATTTAATCCAACAATAATTATGCACAGAATATTGCTTAGCACAAATTTCTATCACAATTTTCTTTCAACCTTCATGTTAGTTCTTAAAAAGACACTTAAGGGCATACCTCTGAAGGACAGACAAATTGTGTGTCAAAGAAATTGTATATAATAATAAGCATCGAGAAATAACGTGCTATAAGAATATGATTCCAAACAGTCAATGATTAAAAACTCACTTTCATATTTCATAAAATGACCCTTAAGCCAACCAATAACAACACTGCAAGTTAATATGTAAATGAACAGAAAATTTGGAAATTTATGGGCATGACAACAAATGCAATTATCATGTTTATAAAATTGTTATTTGTGACTATTACAAGAAGACAAGAATGAAAATTTAATTCCACCTAACCCAGACACCTAGTCTTAGTTTTGTGCAAAACAAACAAATAAACAAAACAAAACAAAACAAAATACCCTCTGCAAAGTGAGTTCTGGAACATTTTCCCTTTGACCCTCAAGCCCTGGGAAAGTACAGAGTGTGCCTCTGGGAAGTGGCCATTACTTGACAGGGATCAATTACCTGGACTGTAAGGGTCAAAGACACAGGTCAAACAGACACAAGAACAAAGTCTGTCCTGCCACTAGTGGTGAAAGTCCTGAGTCATGGACAGCTCCAGTTGGCGGCTGGCAGGACATTAATAGTGGTTCTGTAATCAGACCTGGATGAAACCCAACAGAACCTCTCCTGAAAACAAAACTTCAAGAGTGGATGGGCTAGAACAGCACATAGGGCACTTAACTGCTCAGGAGAGGGAAAGTCTCACTAATCCACGAAACTTTAGCTAGACAAAGTAAAAAGTAAAATAAAATAATAATAAGCATATTTCACAAGGTTCATCATGGCGTTCACTCCTTGTGGGTGTGGATAAACAGAATAGATGTTACTTAGTTGAAGTTGTGTAAGTGGGACGATTCTGCCTTTGTGCAAGTGTCTGTGATCACTGGAGATTTCTGGAGCCCTTGTCCAATAATCTAGTACAGGTGAGTCAAAACCAACATGACCATATCTATGGGATGGTCTTGCCTCTCTCTCTCTCTCTCTCTCTCTCTCTCTCTCTCTCTCTCTCTCTCTCTCTCTCTCTCTGTGTGTGTGTGTGTGTGTGTGTGTGTGTGTGTTGTGTGTATGTATGTGTTCTCTAAAACAATACATACATACATACATACATGCATCCGTACGTACACACACACACACACACACACACACACACACACGCATTTGCGTCTCTGTAATGGAGGGTGTGTGTGTGGCATTTCCACAGTAGAATGATTGCTCTCACAGTAAGGAATGAGCCTCTCCATTTTCCAACATTCCTAAGGCTCTTTCCACTCTGGCTACATCAACACTGCACAGGACAGATTCTACAAGACACAGGACAAAAACTCACTTTCTGATCAAGTCACTCGTGATGTTGCCCCTACAGAAACTCCCACTTTGTCCCATGTGAGGAGCTCCTCTGAGTTCCTGTCAAGGAGGCAGATGCAGAGTCCCTAGGGGCAGCAGCACTCACAGCAAGGGAAGAGATGCTTCCCAATTGCCTAAGCCAGCACACTGGGAAGCACAGAATGAAATGACCATATCCAGCAGACCGGAATCTACATCAAGGATTGTTTACGGATTTCAGGGCCACCAACCTTTCCCAACATGAATAACACAGTAAACCGTGACGTATCAGATACAATAAAACTTGTAGCATTTGCAGGGACAGGCAGTGTCACACAGGGCTTCCAACATGAGTATACTCCCTGAGACTTATTTTAATAAGAGCAATGTAGTGGTGGCACATGCCTTTAATCCCAGCACTTGGGAGGCAGAGGTAGGCATATTTCTGAGTTCAAGGCCAGCCTGCTCTACAAAGTGAGCTCCAGGACAGCCAGTGCTATACAGAGAAACTCTGTCTCGAATAAACAAAAAACAAACAAAAAATAATAATATATGTATTTCCAACTTTCCCTGAAATATAATCAATTACCATACACTCTTCTCCAGTACTGGGTATGATTCATTGGTTTAATATAATCACAATGTCATCTTTTTCTGGTGCTCCAAAAGTTAGCATTTTGGGGTTTGAACTCTGTCACCCTAGGTATATCAAACAAGGAGATATTGACATAAAAAAAAAGTACCAGAGCCCTAGCAGGCTGCTCAAGACATGGTTTGCTATGTTCTCTTCTGCAGGGAGAACTTGGTGCCCATCAAAGACCCTCCTGAAAACTTCCATTGTGTGAAACTCTGGTGTGAGACATCTGAACCAAAGGGAAGCAGTCATGGGTTGTATCCGGTGTTTATTCACATTAACACCTAAATAGTCTAAAAGCCACTGCAGAGGGAGCCAGAGGACCAGCCACCTCTGCAGCTCCCTGTCCCGGACTATCTCAAGATACTCTAAAGCATCAGAAGGAAGAAAAACTGGGGCTTGAGTGGGAGAGTTTTGTGGGTGGAGACAAGGGTGGGATTGGAAATAGGAATAGGGTTGAAGTTAGGGAGAGACAAGAAGAGAGACAGTGGTATATCCGCTGGACTCGTGTAAAGAGTGGGGAGTTAGAAAAAGTTTCAGTGTCAAACCAAATCCAGAATGGACAGGGAACACATCTGGTGCAAGTCAGGAGAGATATGGTCAGTGACCCAGCCGGTGCAAGCATCAAGTCAGAGAGACCTGGCAGAAAATAAGCACTCTCTTTTCCTCCTGCTGTCTTTACCTTCTCTTGTTGCCTTAGCAACTGGGATGCTTTGTCTTATGTCTTCATTGGTTTTGGTCCTCACTAGTGGTGAGTAACGTTGGGTACCCAGGCACCACAGGAGTGGGTCTGTCTTAATGTGAAGGAAACAAAGCAGATGATGACTCACCTGCTAGAAGAAAAAAAAAATCCGATATACAAACACGTGGATTCACAAGGATCCCAGAGATGGATGCTCAACGCAGATGAAACATCATTGACGTGTAAACTGTAGCGAACTGTGCAATGTCCAGTCTATCTGTGTGACAACTATAGGACACACCAAAGCCTTAGGCATACACAGTGCATACTCAGTAATGTGGCCCATGGTCACGCTCCCTGGCAAACTTGCGGTCTGTACTGTCCCTTTTGAATAAAGCTTCCTTGCAATTTTGCAAAATGCTTAAAATAAAAAATGAAGCCCATTTACTTTGGGCATAAAGCAAATGTCAATATGCTTCAGAGGAATGAGGTTACAAGGCATGTTTCTGGGAAATCAATTTGTGCTGGTGTTAGTGACAAATGGCTAAGTAGAGGTGTGTCGTACAGTTAGGGATTCAGAAAGAATCCTTATGCGTCAAACAGGAAGGTGAGGGGAAGCACAGAGGGAGGTCACATTTTGACTGAATGACATGAATCATGTAAGGCCACATTCCTGCAACACTGCAGGGCTTGGGTGTTCTGGACCGAAGAGGAGGATGCTGTGACCTCCAGGAACCCTGCCCGGGTGGTTGGCCCAGGTAGTTTTCCTCACTAGTCAAGGTCTTTGAAGCTCCCAACTTAGTCATAACCACCCACGCACATTCTGCATTATGTTCCCTGTTTTATCTGCACACTTTAAAACAAAAGGCAAAACAATATCCTAGTAAAACGTGGTGCCATGAGACAATGTCATATTAAAAATGTCACTATCCCTTCAGCAAATCCGTTATTACTTGTCCAAAAAATGCTGAAGGTTGCTATGATTCAAATACAGGTACTGCCTCTAAAGTCCATGTGTTAAAGACTGGTCCCCTGCATGGCACCCCATTGAGAGCAACTGTGAACCTTTGATAGGTGGGCCCTTCTGGGAGGTCCTTGGGGTGCTCGGACCGCAGAAGGACTGTGAGATCTGGCCCCTCTACTTTCTGCTGTCTCCGAACTAATTTACTTCATGTTCTTTTCTATGGAACAGAGTGTGTGCAGGTATGTGTGCGAGTGTGTGTGTGTGTGTGTGTGTGTGTGTGTGTATGTGTGTGTGTGTGCCCATGCACACATGTAGAAGGCAGAGGTCAATGCTGTCTATCTTCCTCAATTACTCTCCACCTCATTTTATAAAATAGGGTCTCTTTACTGAACCCGACCGAGGCTCGTTTTTTTTACTATTTTGGCTGACCAGTGAGTCCCAGGACCTACCTGTCCCCATCCTGGGACTGGGATTACAGACATGCTACAGATGTTGTGGGTCAGAGAACAGGTACATATGCTGGCAGAGCATGACTGGCACTGGCACTCGCTAAGTCATCTCCCATCTCCCAGGACAACCTGGAATCACCAATGCTGTACCATGTGATAGAAAGAAGGGGTCATTTCATTCCTTCTCGTCTCTCCCTTCTCCCCTTCCCTCCTCTCTACCATCCTCCCTCAGTCCCCATGTGTATCTTACAATGACACAGGCTGCAGGGAAGATGGTCTCTGTCTCCACTCATAACTAGAAATTTCTTGGTGGCCTGGTGAATAGCTTGAGTAGGGTGACTTTACTTTACCAAAGGCGACCTTGTCGCAAAGATGTTGCCATGTTTTGTAACAGAATCCCTCTCTGAGGTTGGAGAGCAGCTGGGTCTGTATGCTAATGGTACTGTGGGCCATGCATTCCTTTCCCTTCATGCTACTACTGCCTTTGTAAATCCAATTGAATCAGCGTGGGCAAAGCAATCAGGGCCAGCTGGGCTCTACAAGAGAGAGCTGGCATGCCAGGGAGGGATCGAGATCTTCAAAGTGGGACATTTTTTACTTCGTCCATATCTTGACATCACAGTGAAGGCCACTTAGCACATGCTCACACTATAGGCTCGTGGCATGCAATTTGTTCAACTCGCGTTTCTTTGGTGATGCCCAGGGTAGGCAGCAAGATGCAGTCAGAGATGCAGTTCCATGGTTAGTCACAAGAGGCAGTCGGGAGCTTTAGGAGCCAGAACCCTGTGCAAGCTCTTTCCTGCATAGTAGCAGTGACTTACTGAGGGGGCTCTCCACAACCATTTAAGGTGTTATGGATGGTTAATATGAAAACTACAACTTTTCGATCAAGCCAGAGGAGGTGCATTGAATTAGTTTTTCATTTAAAAGGGCACCACATCGTTTCCAAACTTAGTAAATTCTGTTTGTAACTCCTTCCTTGGTTTCTGATCTAACTGCCATGCTGACCATCAAGCCTGATGTTTATTTTCTCAAATATCCTTAACAGTAGAGGACAGAAAGGGCCGTTCTTGAGATGAAAACTGACAAGCAATTCACCAAGAAAAGGAAATTGTATGGTAGTTGGAAAGGGAGTTAGGACAGCACTACTGGACTGGAGGGTGGGAAGCTTAGCCAGGTGGGCGGGGTGGGGCAGGGTGGGCAGGGGGGAAGGGCGGGAGGGCAGCCGGATCCTGGTTGGTGGTGAGTGTGTGGGCAAAGAGCACACGCCTGGGAACTGCTTTGGAGAACTTCATTCAGTTTAATGGCAGAGCGGGGAGGGGTATTTATGTCCCTGGGGAGGTGGCAAGGGTCTCTGGGGCAAGGTTTGTGTGGCTGTGTACCTTTGACCAGGTCAGGGGTGTTGGAAGATGCTTCATCTAAATACTCAGGGGCTGTAGAGTCTGGGGAACGGGAGAACCTTATAAGGTCAAAGAAGGAGTGAAGCCTGGTAGCCTTCAGGGTAACCCATTCCTACTGGGTTGACGGTAGGGCGGCCATTTTATGGCACCAGGTTGGGAGAGGGGATGGTTGAAACACGCTCGACCCTTCCTCCACAGTCCGGGGCCATTATGGTCCCACAAGGAAGAAGTAAAACACTCTCTAGTCCCAGATATAATCGTGTACATTCCTAGAAAACATAACAAGTGTTAGAGCTAATAAGGAAGTTTATCAAGGTCACGGTAATAATAAAATGTATTAGGATTAGCTCTATTTCCGCATACTAGGAATGAGGATCCAAAAAGGTGAAGCTTTAAAACATCCACCATAATAGAAGTAATTTTTAAAATATCGTTCAAATGCCCACTTAACTCAGACAACTTACTCAGTTTTTTAGATTTGGTACTGCTTGTTGGATGTTTGGATTTTTTTATCCAAAAAATAAAACTGAAAGTTTGCCTTTTCACTGGAAAATTCACCACCATTAAAGAACACAGGTCTGGCCATGCTTCTATAGTAGGTCCAAAGCAATCAAAAAGAATAAAAGTTTAAAATGTGTGGTATACTATTGGGAGGTAACACAGCCCTCAGACTTCCGGGAGCTCAGTACACCATTTCAGGGTCCTGCCTTGATTGTATGTTAGGCCTCAGCTAAAATGACTCAGAACTTTTAAAGATTTATTTTATTATATGGGTGTTTTCCTGCATGTCTCTGTACCACATGCACAGCTGGTGCCTATAGATGCCAGAATATGGTGTTGGGTCCCCAGAATTACAGCTACAGACAATTGATTGTAGCTTCTATGTGAGTGCTGGGAATTGAACCCTGGTCATCTGGAAGAGCATCCAGTGATCTTAACCACTGAGACATCTCTCTATCCCATAGTCAATATTTTAATCCATGTTCCATTTACTTAGGCCTTCCCTCTATTCCTTAGCAAAAAGAAAATTCCACCTCCAAAATTGTTAAAAATCACTGGGTCTCTGTTTTGTGTTGTTTTTAATGACCCTGTTCTATTTCTTCCAAGCATCGGATGAGTAATTAAATGTCCTGGCTTAAAAGACTTTTCCTAGGGGCCAGTTTTCTTATTGCTTTGTACTAAACAGGCCCTGGGGCCTTACCCATGTCAGCCTGTTTGATCCTTAGGAAAAGGCACGCTGTATACACACTTTCAAACAGTCAAATGATCAATGAAATAAAGAATTGGTTCTTTGGCCAGGCAGTGGTGGCACACGCCTGTAATCCCAGCACTCTGGGAGGCAGAAGCAGGCGGATTTCTGAGTTCGAGGCCAGCCTGGTCTACAGAGTGAGTTCCAAGACAGCCAGGGTTATACAGAGAAACCCTGTCTCGAAAAAAACCAAATACAAAAAAAAAAAAGGATTGGCTCTTTGAAAACATACACGGGGGCAAGCAAGATGGCTCAGTGGGTGAAGGCACTTGCCAACAAGCCTGAACCCTGAGTTCTCTCCCCAGGACCCACATGATGGA
Organism: Apodemus agrarius; assembly: GCA_964023405.1. Classification (NCBI taxonomy): domain Eukaryota; kingdom Metazoa; phylum Chordata; class Mammalia; order Rodentia; family Muridae; genus Apodemus; species Apodemus agrarius. Next base: position 113,031,249 of record OZ030005.1, read on the forward strand.
AAGAGAAATCCAGCTCCCACAAGTTGTCCTCACCTCCACATTTACACAGCAGCCCATGTGTGCAGATACACACTAAATTCTAAGTCTTTTTTAAAATTAAAAGAAAAGATAAACTACATAAACAGCCAAATTAAACCAAAAGAAATAAGGCAGGTGTTACTACCATATAAAAAATGTATATTCAAATGTGGAAAAATATGAAGAAACAGATATTTCTGTACATACCTTACCTACCAAAATTGTTTCGAATGGTAGAGAGGAGGCTAGCATGGCCTGTGATTCCCCCTTCATCTTTCTCAGAGACAGTGAGCAACACTAACTCCAAATAAGTTCTGAGCAAGTGTGAAAAGAATATTGGCTGAACGGTTAGCAGAGGGGCTGCGGGACAGGGAGGCGGGAGAAGCATGAGAAGCGTGAGACGGAGCCATCACCAGCCTCTCCCTCGCTCCACCCTCTTCTCCTAAAAAGAAAAGAAGGATGAAGGTCAGACACATATCCTTACTTTAACTATTTCCTTTCTCTATCCTATAAAGACTGATGGAAGCCCGCCATCTCTTATCCATGGTTTCAAACTCTGAAAATCAAGTGTTTTTCACACTTCATCTGACAGAAACCCTGACGTGATAAGATATGAAACTATAGTCTTTATGCACCTCTATTAGTGAGGACATTCATATATCCCGTTACGAAACCTTTTTATGTGTTATGATTCCAGGATGGTTCCTTGCTTGAGTGACTGGGTTTTGCATGCCATGTGCTTCTGAGCTCTGAAATACTTTAGTAGTATAGCTTTTGGATAAAAGGAAAAAATAAGCTATGAAGATTTGCCCAGTGGTGCAATTGGGGAAAAGCTCACACAGAACCTCACAGCTCCCTGAAAGCAGGGGATATGTTTTCATCCTGGGTGAACAAGGAGAATTTCTCAAAACCCTCAGGCCGGTGAGCTGAAGCCAGATACTGCGAATGAGGACTGGCTGGGAGGGGGGGCGACTTGCACAACCAACGGAAAGCCAATGGCCCGGTTATATAAGTTCCTAAAGGAGGAAAAGGCTAAACTGGGGAAAGGGGCAAAGTAGATGGCTGGGCGGCTCACAGAGAATGCTCAAGAAATACACAAGCATGAAAAAAAAAATGTTGATTGGAAAGCATACGCATCAATTCAAATTTTTTGAAAACAGATGTATTTCCTAGTCCTGTGTTCTGGATTTAAAGGAACCAGCAGCAGTGGCCTCTAACAGCGGTGAGCCCATCCAGGTTACAGTTCCTTCCAAGCATCATTCTACATGTAAGGAACTCCCCAACCAGCATGTTCAAGTTATGGCTCCTAGAAAATGCCAGGCGAGCCTAGGCTTCTTGTGTCAAACTGAGGAAAGGCCGAAGACTTTCAGGGAAATGGCCGGAGAACTCAGTGTGGAAACTGACATTATGAGGTGACACTATTCCTGGGGAGACTTGAATAAACACCTTCTTACCCCAGACAGAGAACTGTTGTCAGACAGCAAAAGTCACCGTGGTGAACAACGAGTTTATGGGGAGTTTCCTTCAGGAGCATAGATAGCTGTGTGACTCAAAGCCCACCCTGGTGTGGGGGACACTCATGGAAGCCGGAGCCCTGGAGCACTCTGAATGACTTGCAGGCAGCCCCACAGGATACAGAGTCTCCCCCTCAGCAGTCCCGAAGGGACCTTGTCAGTCTGGAAACTTTTGTTGACCTCCTGAGACCAGGGTGAAATGTGTTGCTTCAGAGGAGACTGCTACACAGTGAGCTGCTGCAGCTCCTACAGAAATTATAACCAACAACTGCGTCTGAAATCATGTGTCACCAACTAGGAAATTGTAATATCATTATTGGCTAGATAATCTCTCTGGCCCTTAAGGCAGCGTTCTGAGTAAGGTTGTGTCAATATCCCCACACACAAAAAGAGGGAGAGAGGCTAGAAATGAGGGAGATCAAAAAAACTTGAGAATGTCCATGAGAACGTAGCAGAGGGAATTTACTGTAAAGACAGGAGAGTGCAGACAACACGGTGCACAAGTAGATATGCATATTAAAGAATAGAGCAGTGACTCGAGCCCATGGTTGACAGGATGAAAACCTCCATTAACAAAAATGTTCCTGAGGGCAGCAGAATGCATTCATTCATTTAACCAATGTGACCAATCACATATGTGCTTGAAAATGTTGTGGACTTTAGAGACACAGTGATAAACAATAGCAGCTAGAATCCTTCTCTTGTGCAGAGGGGTATATGGGAGAGTTTGGAGGGGAGGAAAAGGAGAGAGAAGATGTTGTGGTTAAACTATAATATAAAAGGGATGGAGAGATTGATCAGTGGTTAAGAGCACTGCCTGCTCTTTCAGAGGTCCTGAGTTCAATTCCCAGCAACCACATGGTAGCTCACAACCATCTGTAAAAAATTATAATTTAAAAATAAAATATTAATTGAAAAATCCTCTCCTTGCGCGATCATTCTAAGAATTAGAGACTAAAGAAATCCAAGAATCATTCAGATGAGTTTTCCACATGCTCATTGGCTGTCTGGATGTAAATAACCAGGAATCAGGTAGAGACATGGGTCCAAACCACTATCTTAATATGGAAGTTAGAGCTAGACCTCGGCACACTTCTGTATATAAGTAGCAATGAGATTGCTGAATGATCAGCCATGGAGAACATGTTATGCCCAAAGAACAGGCTGAAGATGAAGCATCAGAAATCAGAAACATTTAAGAGAAGTCAAAATAGTTATACAGGCAAGAGAAAACCTGTATAGAAATGATGGGCACTCTCAGTTTGAATGTGAAATATTCTCATGGGCTCATTACCAGGGACTTGGTCTACAGAAACAGATAATGGTAGTGGGAAGTCTTTTAGCAAGTTGTGCCTCACTGAAGGAAATAGGTCACGAAGATTATGTGATTGGGGTTATAGTGACCCCACTCCCTTCTTTTTTTGTTTTCTGTTATGAGTTAGAGACCCTTCTCTCTCACACACCTGCCACCATGGGACCAAAAAACATGGACCAGAACCCTGTGAAACCATAAGTTAAATGCTTTCTCCCATAAATTGTCTCTGTCATTCATTTTGATATGAGAAAGCTGATGGGAGAGAGGAGAGTTGCAAGAACAGGTCAAGATGCAAGAAGAGGTCCAGAACGTTCATCCAGCATTACTGATGTGAATGAAGATGGGTGGGAAAGTATCGAGTTCGGCACAAAGACAGTCTCTACTGCCAATGTAGTATCAGGAGAGTTCTGGGGCCAGAAGGCCAACAGTGGGGAGGAGGAGCAAGAGATGGCTAGAAGAGGCTCCATTCAACTTTCCGGTTTCAAACTTAACACAAAGAAGTGGAAGCAAGAAAAGATCCAGCTCAGGGCTAAGTCAGGTTTGAAAATCAGGAATAACTCAAAGTGTTTGTGTGTTCATGGGAAGGAGCCACTGAGGGAGGACTGGGGAACAAAGGAGATTTTTAAATGCAAGAGTCATCTGTGGAGACAAAGAAGCAGGAGCCTGAGAAATAACATCTTGCCTCTTCTTCTGACTCTGGAACAAGCAGATTTTGGAAAAAATCACCTCAAGGACACATCTACAGTACAGCTTCTGCACCTGAGGCTAAAAGGTCATTATGGAAGAGGACACAGAAAGATTGTTAGAGCCAGAGGATCAGGAACATTGTGTCACAGGCCCCCAGACCTTAGCCGCACCTGACTCCATGGCAGTAGTATCATTCAGGCCCCTAAAATTCAGAACATATGCAGCATCACCTGGCAAAATGGAAAATAAAGACTTACTTGATCAATCCTATACTCTGGGAATGTCTCTAAATTTACTAACCTTGCTTTTTGGCTTCTGTAGTTTCATTTCTGGTTCACTATGTTTTGTTAACTAAAGTGTGTCAAACCAGAATAAAATTTTTGTGCTTAAAATCTCACCCTGGGGAAAGGCCCAGGACTACACTGGAACCCTAATCCCCAGTGTAGTCACCAGCCGGCTAATAAAGATTCTCTGTTGGCTTAAGCCCTTGCTGAAGTAGTCTCTTCTGTCGAGTGCCCCACAACACTGGCTGCTAAACTGTGTCTGCTAGCAATGCGAGAAGTCTGACCACCATGCCTGCCTAATCATGAGCTGAGCAAAGACAACAACAGGCATGCTAATGTGGACAGGGGAAAGCCCACAGGCCTTAACCCTTAGTTCTTAACACAAAGAACTACCAGTGAAGAAGTAATGAGTGGGAGACCTCGTCTTCCTCAGGGAAAATACCAATTAGCTTTCCTCTACCTAATAGTCGGCTCTAAAAACATACATACAAGTCACATTACACAGACTGAGCAGGTTGTATTTATGTGTGTGTAGATGTACATGTATATAATGCATACTAGATATATTTTATATATAAACAGTTAGTGAAAAGAGAGGCCACAAATTTGAAAGAGAGCAAGAAAGGCTACATGGGAGAGTTTGGATGGATAGAAGTGAAGTGATGTAATTATATTGCAATATCAAAAAAATAGAAGAAGTTATTTAAAATTTTTCAGCTCAAAACACCTAAATGTAGGAACTTAAACTACTAGAAGGAGAAAAAAAACATAGAGGAACCACTTTAAGATATCGGTACAGACAATGATCTTCTGGTTTGGACCACCCTCCCTAATCACAGGAAACAAAGGAAACATTGAAAAAGAAGGATACATTGAAAACTGAGATTCTGTATAACTAAGAAACTCTTGACAGCAAAGAAAAAAGCTCAGGTGAGGAAAGAGACACCAGAGACAGAGAGACACCAGCTGCCAGAGCTGAAGCTGAGGAGACAGATGGCCCGAATGAAGCTGTAGGTGAATGTGAGAATGAGCTCCTGGGGTCCAGCAGAATCTCAGTGCCTGGACCCCCACCACCCTCTACACACTACCCAGGCTGGAAACAGAGACTGAGTCTTTCTAAAGTGAGATCCAGGCTCAAGTGTAATTGAGATATCCCTGGGGGTGGGGGGTTATTCGGCTACTGAAGGTTGATAGTCTCCTAGAATGAGACTTGCAGAGAGTCTGTGGTAAAGGCATAGGAGAACCACCGTGCGTGGACTCAGAGTGAAATCATTTCAGAGAACATTCCCCTGCAGAGAAATTTGAGCAACCTTAAATGCGAGCCCTCCTGAGAACACAAAGGCTTTGCTTGCCAAGAAAACTTGGCCCAAGAGACTTCCACTAATAAGATTTCAGTCTTTCTATCTTCCAACCTAGCAAACATCAGCTGGAGCTGACAGATGTGCCTGGCTGTGTGTGCTATGCCCATCTTCTCTTTCCTCCAACGTCATCCTGAGGTGCAGTGGACCCAGCTTAGAGGTGCTGCTCTTCCTGGAGACGTGCGTGTCTCACTTAGACCTTGTGGCTCTACTCCTCTGAACCATCAGGGATGCAACTCTGCGCCCAGGCAAGCACTCACCCCTGAACGGCAGCTCCAATTGAAAGGATAAGGTTATAAGCTAGGAATCCCCCATGCCTGGGCACGTGGGGGGCACTTGAATCCCCAACGCCAGTGGGGGAGGGTGGACGCGACACTGCATGGCGGCCACGTAAGCGGAAATGACTTAACTAGTTCTTCCGGCCTCTGTGAGAGGCTGATAGGTCGTCAGAGAGCGTGGGTTCAGATGGTTTGAACTGATTGGCTTAGAAGCTTGTGGTAGGCGGGTTCTGTTATAAGTCTATAAAAGGCCAAGGCAAGCCACTCCTCGCTGGGCTTACTTCTTTACCCTGCTGGGGAGGCTGTAACCCCCCAGAGCTCTGGAAATTAAAATCCTCTTGCAAAATTGCATCAGGTCTGTCTCTCATGAGTGTTTCAGGGTGCCGGTTTCCAAGGCATGGGGTGCAGGAGTACCCCGTTTTTTCTTTCGGGTCTTACACAATCTACCACACAGTCTATACTGCACAGTTGAAATTTGAAACAGGTCTCCTGGCTCGGAAAAGCCTACAATCATAGCTGCTGAACTGTATGTAGGACCAAGGTTGCTGAGGTTACAAAGACCACTTTGAGGTGTTAGGTTGTATTTAATTTTGGCTTTTTTTTTCCTTTTTAATTGGAATCCAACAGGACTTAACACTATGTTCTGCCACTGACCTATACCCTGGGCTTCACTGTATAGTGGCTTTTTTTGTTGCTTGTTTGTTTGTTTGTTTTTAAATACTGCCTCTATAGGAAGTAACTTTTATATCCTATTATGAGAAACTTCTAAAAACTGAATGGACCTAGAACATTTGGTAAAATTCCCTTTCATAGTTATCATCTGTCTATACTCCACACAAAGTGGTGGGATTCACTCCAGGCTATACAGAAAGCTTTAACTAATGAGATGTTGCTACCTGGAGCTGTGAGGTGCACATAGGGCTAGAGACAGTTCTGAGCTGTCACTCCCAGCAGCCAGAGGCCTTCTCTTAGTCATTAAGGTAGCCGTGGACTCCGTGCAGATAAGAGTTTCCTGTGGAACCAGCATAAGGCAGAATTTGGGGGGGTATTGAGAGAGAGAGAGAGAGAGAGAAAGAGAGAGAGAGAGAGAGAGAGAACACATCTATGCATATACTTTGATAGTCAGAGGACAACCTCCAGTGCCATTTCTCAGGTACCATCTACCTTGGTTTTGTTTTACTTGGTAGTAGGGGTAGGTTTGGGGGGGTTGCTTTGTTTTTGTTTGTTTGTTTGTTTGTTTTGAGGCAAGATCTCTACTTTCCTAAAGCTCACCAAGTAGACTAGCCTGGCTGACAGAATCCCCTGTCTCTGCCTTCCCAGTGCTGGGATTGAGCGTGTGCCACCATGTTCAGCTTATTTACTCGTTCAGGTCACTGAATGTTCACACTGACTGAGGTGTCTCATCCCGTCCTAAATGACACTTTACATACATGTTTTAAGCATGAAAGCTAAAGGAAAGAAGGTACCTGGGAAGAAAGTAAAACACTTCTGAGAACATGGGCTTCCCCAAGAAAGCGGTATTCCATCACCTTACAAAAGGCACACGCACTATTTAGGTGAGCCTGAAGCCATTTTATTTTTTTTTATTTACTTCCTTCCTTGTTTGCTTGTTTATTTGTGGAGGGCACGTGTGTTAGGGCTCAATCGTGGAGGTCAGAGGTCCGCCTGAGTGAGCCACGTCTCTCCTGTCACAGTGCCAGGGATTGAACTCAGGTTGTCAGCTTTAGTGGCAAAATGCCTCTATCCAGTTAGCCATCTTGCTAGTCCCTGAAGCAATTACCTTTAAATAGTTGCCAGGGAACCAGCATGAGGGCACCGAGACCACAGGTTCGTTCTTGGAAAACACTTAGCAGGATTGTAATAAAAGGACACAAGAGATCCGGGAAGGTAGAGCATCACCACAGTGAAGTCTTGTTGGAGATTCCCAGACAACGTCTAAGAGAAAAATGCAATCTGACTCAACCATGTCTATTCTGGCCTTAAACCTGGCTCACTGCAGCTTCAACACAAAACATCTACATGTGAGACCACCTCTTTGTGTGTAATGCTGTTGGTGGTGCTGGAATTCATATCAGCTGGAGGTCCAGACAGACCTGGGCTGTAAAGCAGTAAGAGCAGGACGTTGTGTTTTATAGATCACAAGAACCCAGAGGCTTCTTTAGTTTGCATCATAGCATGATTTATGCTGACTGATACACTACAGCTACAGACACTTCCCATATGTGACCCCGGTGACAGAAAAAGGATGGTCCCTCAAGAACCTACACAGATCAACCTTCTGTGTTAATTCAATTAGTGAATATTGCTTGAGGACTCTGTTTTGCGCATTTTCCAATGTGTTAAAGATAGACTAATAAACAGAACAGAGAAAACCCCCTCCTCTCTACTTTGGGTTCCACGAAGAGAGAAATCATGATATCGCGGCTCTGAGTGTGACTATGGGGCCAGGAGAGGCTCTACCTGTTTCTCGTGAGCTGGGCATCCAGCTGAACAAACATGAGATGTGCCAAACCGACAGCCGCGCTCTCCATATTCAGGGCAATGCCTAAAGCGGTGACTGTGGTAATCCAACCTGCAGCACCTGGTGCTGCGGAATGCAGAGTTCTGATTTCCTTAAATACTTAAATACTGGTTTTTTAATTTCCATTCATAGGAAACAACAGCCCTTTCTTCTTCTGGTTGCACCTGGAATACTGCCCACAGGCCTGGAAAAGAAGTGGACTTGGGGTTGTGATGAATTAATGTAGTATCTCCGAGTTCCCCTCCCCACCCCTCCTCCCATGAATGTCTCTGTCCTGGCCAATGTATCACTAAGGCCAAGAAGGCTCACCAGACAGAGCTGAAAGTCTGTGGCACCACAGACCTTGACTCAAGCTGATCTATCTGAGTAAAAAACACAACTCATGTGCTTGACTGCTATGTGTCACTTAGTCCCAGAGCTTCGGTTGTGATTCCTGTCTCTGTGAATCGCTGAAGCTCTGCACACAGTCTGATTCAATGGATATTAATTTTTACATATTTGAGGGACAATGAATCCTAAATAAGATAAATCTGGCCAGGTAGACATATACAGACATGGGCACAGACAGCTGTCAAACAGGAGACCACTTGACTCAGTGTCCTGTGGATCATTTCTACCTTGGACTAAAATGTCACATGCCCAGCTGGATATAGGGTCACATGCCTTTAATCCCAGCATTCAAGAGGCAAAGGCGGATGTATCTCTGTGAGTTTGAAGCAAGCCTTCTATACACAGTGAGTTCCAGGCCAGCCAGGGCTACACAGATAGACTGTCTCAAAAAGAAAAAGAAAAGTCACATTCCTAATACTATAAGACCAGACCGAGTTAGTCATTCTTTTCATTCATTTTTTTGTTTTGTTTGTTTGTTTGTTTCCTTTTGGTTTTTGAGATAAGGTCTCATTATATAGACTAGATGTCATTATGTAATCCAGATCTATCATATAACAGGACTTGAATTTACAATTCTGCCTCTGTCTCCCAAATGCTAGGATTGTATGATATGGGCCACCATGCCAAGCAAATCATTCATATATAGAAAAACACTACAACAAATGATAGATATATATGTTGATGAGCTCAGAATCATAATTTAAACGTTCACTAATTAGAGGAAACCCAATCACAAAAGAACACACATGGTATACACTCACTGATAAGTGGGCATTAGACCAAAAGCTCCAAATACCCGATACAATTCACAGACCACATGAAGCTCGAGAAGGAAGACCAGAGTGTGGGTGCTTCAGTCCTTCCTAGAAAGGGGAACAAAATACTTACAGGACCAAGTAGTGCAGAGCAGAGACTGAAGGAAAGGCCATCCAGAAACTATCCCACCTGGGGATCCATCCCAGATACAGTCACAGAAAAAGAAAAAAGAAAAAAGAAAAAAGAAAGTCCTTTCCTATACCTATATCATAGAGAGTATTCCTTATATTTTTCTTTTAGTAGTTTCAGATTTCATGGTTAGGTTGTTGATCCATTTGGAGTTAGTTTTGGAGCAGGGTGATAGATGGTGTTCTCATTTGATTCTTCTGCATGTGAACATGCAGTGCTTCTTAAGCACAAAAAGAATACTGTTTCATTTTATGACCACATAAATCTTAGGGTTAAGACAATCTTTTTGTTTATGAGCTGTTTTATATGCTTTTAGACAGCATTAACATTATCCTTGATATCTCATATTCATTGTACCTTATACATAAGAAAAAATTCACTAATTAGGAATGGAAAGATTGCTCAATGGTTAAAAGCATTTTTTGCTCTTGCAGAGAATCTAGGTTTCGTTTCCAGAACCCATAGGGTGGCCAACAATCATCTGTAACTCCTGTCTTTGGGGATTTGATGTTCTCTTCTGACTTCCTGGACATCAGACACATTCATGATGCACATACAAACATACAGGAGAGACACTCATGTAAAATAAATGAACTCCTCCCCCAACCACTTATTATTTCAAGCTGCAGGAGCACCAACCAACTGAAGAGAGATGAAGATAACAAAGAGAAAGAATCAAGGATTAAGATAAGACATGTCTCCAGACAATGTATGAGCCTCTCAGAATCTTTTTCTTTATATAAATAGTAGCGCTGCCTGTGGCAGCTCCACAAGATGTGTGAGCATTACAATGCAGTGATATGAGATCCCAGATAACTTAAAAATAGTATATCTGTGTGTAAAGGATAGCTGCTATTTCTATGTAGATACTTCCTAGGTGAGCCGGGTATTTAAGGACTGGTTAATGCTGCAGAACTAGGTAGGGGTGGTGACTCAGACCCTCAGTCCTTATCAAGGAGATGGCTCACCTACAGAGTTAAGTGTAGATTATCTATCTGACATAACTTGTCATCTTCCCCTTGAAAGCTAAGCTCGCTTATGGATACTGGAGATCCACCCTTGCCAGAAATGGAGGACACTCCCTAGAGCCCAGAGAATGATCTAAACTATCCTGTCTGCTCTCTAGGCTTTGCTGCATAATTAGATCCCTGTGGTTCACCACTGCAGGGAGAAATCTCAGTCTTTCAGATGCTACCTTGAAGGCTGGCCTCTCTCCAGCTGTGACTTATTATCTTACCTTCTTACTTGAAGTAAGAAGTCCCTGCCCAATAACCACATATCCAAGGAAACAGAACCCAACCTGTTTTTTGTAAGGAGGGAGAATCAAGTCTTAAATCCAGAGGAGTCATTCAAAGATATGAGTCACAAAGAGTCTAGAAGATACCGAGCTGCCCCAACCCCAGGGCTGTATGGAAGTGAGAAAGTAAACAAGGAGTTGAATATTTAGGAGCAAGTTGCCCAAATGTGAGGAATATTTTCCAGATCACTCTGGAGAGAAAACGCGGCACTGTCTCATATTCTCATCTCCTTGACCTGAGTGTGGCATACATCAGTCATTTACTGAGACACGGGCCTGTGCAGAAACCAAATTCTTGAACTAGTATGTTATCAACTATCTAATCTCCACAATAGCATCTGTACTCTCTCTTCATCTCATCCTTATGTCCTGCTCGCCTCCTCTCATCCCTCATTTTTTTGACTGGTCTTGTGAGAGGCACTTAACCTCATTCCCATGTCTTCTCCTGACTTTTTCAAATAAGACAGAATAGCCAACCTCTTTAGGGGTAGAGTTAAATAAAACATACACACATGCACACACACACACACATATAGTGTGTGTGTGTGCATATGTGTATGTGTGTATGTGCGTGTATGTATGTAGTAACAAGAGCTTGTGTTTTTTGCTATGTAAGGAAAAGCAATTCTCACAGAGAGTCAATTTAGTCGAGCTATATGGGAATAAAATAGCTGAGTTCTGCATGTCCTAAGATCCACCTGTACCCTGATAATCCTCTGATGTGGCTCACCAATACATTCTTGAGTAGGCAAGCCAGTATGTCTCTTTTCTCTTCTACGCCATAGTATAGACTGGGTTGCTATAATTTATAGCCAAACACATGTAATTAATACAAACATATGTTTGGTTGATGTATGTATTTATTTTCTTTAAGGTAGACGATGTTTTGCCTGCGTTTATGCATAGGTACCGTGTGAATGCCCGTTGCCCACAGAGGTCAGAAGGTGTCAGCTGCCATGTGAGTACTGAGCACCAAACCCAGGTCCTCCCCAGGAGCAGCAAGTATCCTTAATCACCGAACATCTCTCTGGCCTCTTCAGTGATATATTATTCATTATTAGCTGATTGGAAATATCATTTGACAGGGGCAGAAACAGGACAGGAATGGAGCTCACTAGCCGACTAACCTCTCTACATCACCTTTGTTAACAATTCCTAACGCTCTCCCTTCCTCCCTCTCTTTCTCTCTCTTCCTCTCTCCTTCCCTCTCCCTCCCCTCCCTCCCTCTTCATCTGCTCTGCAGTCTCCATGTGAATGCCAGAGTGAATGTCTTTCTTTGTGGCCATGCCACCTGAATGCACCTGGCTATGTCTAAATGCCTCTTCTTTGAAATATACCCTCTTTCCCTCACATGTCCTTCCCGACTTCCACTACACTGTTCCTCCATAAACCTATTTTCCTGATTACCACAACACACATAACAATTCATCCTCTGACTTCTTTACAGATCTCTCTCTCTCTCTCTTGCCAAAATGTAACACTTTCCAGGGAAAGCACTGTGACTTACTCATCTGTGACACCCCAGTTCCTAGCGCATTCCTAAAATACTGTAGTTTCCCACAGACTGTTCACTCCATTAGCATATAATAACTATGTAGTCAGTATAGTCTTTGCCAGGCTTACCTTTGCCAGACTTTCTACAGAGAATTGATCCCCATGTCAGCAGAGCATTTGACTTGTGTAAATGTCACCCACCCACCCCTCTCCTCCTAAGTCACCATAAAATATGAATTTATCAAGATATTTTATTGCAGAATTCCTAATGGGTTAGGTACAAAAACAAAAGATACTTGTTCCAGGGACAGGGAGATGGCTGAGTTGGTAAACTGTCTGCCTGGCATGCATGTGAACCTGAATTTGGATTCCTAACACCTACATAAAAAGCCAGGCATGGTGGCATGCACCTCTCATGCCAGTGCTGGGGAACTGAAGACAGACAATGTCTGGAGTTCATTGGTCAGCCAACAAAGAGGAATCAAGGCTCAGCAAGAGGCCTCTCTTAAAAATTAAAGTGGAGAATGATAGAGGGAAACACCAGACTTCAGCCTCTGGCCTACACATGCTTGCACATACAAGTGCACACACATGTACATGAAGAAGTACAAACACCATGCATACACACACAGGCACAAACACATAATCCATTCTTTATCCTAATTCCACAAATATGATTTTAGTCTTAATTTTTATCTTTGTTTTAGACCACCAGGAAAGTTGCAGAAACAGCAGAAGAGTTTGATTAGTCCCCTCACCCAATGACAACATCCTGGTTTACCATCAGACATTGTCCATGGCCAAGATGACAAAGTTAGCTCATCCTTACTAAGTAAATTCTATATTTTGTTCCTGTTTCCCTAGTTTCTCCTGAGTATCCCTGCCTTACTCCAGGATCTATCTCATCTAAGAGAGCACATTACATCCTTCGGGCCTGAAATCTCTTTCATTGTTTCTGATAACCTCTAATGTTTTGCAGAGTTTCTGGGTACCCACCATACAGGTATTGGGAATTGAACTCTTGTCCTCTAGAAGAGTAACCAGTGATCTCAACCACTAAGCTGTTTCTCCAGCCCCAGTCTCTGTTTTGAAGGAGAGTTGTATTTTGTAGAATATCTCTTGATTTTGTATTGCCTGGTGTTTTTCTCTTGTTCAACCTGACTTGACACTAATAGTCTTTAAAACCTCCTTGTCCAGTCCATAGGACCACACTCCAAACCTCACTGTAAAACTACTTTCTCCTCCACCCCACACTCTACCCTTCAGGAACAAATCTTCATGACCTGGAGTAGGAGCTTCTACTTCCTCTGGAACATTACTACACCAGCTGTTTGGGACCCATGAATTCATGACTTTGTTTTCCTTACAAAACTATGTTGATTGACAAATGAAGATCCTGACTGAGATTGCTAGAGTTCCAACATGTACTCCTGAGATTTTAACAGCATCAATCATCTTGAAAATAAGGCTTGCAATTGAAGAGCCAGCTTTGGACAATCAGTGTGTCTATGTGACACAAGGGGGGGAGAGGAATTATGGGACATATGGTGGAGGGGAACTGGGAAAGGGTAAAGCCTTTGGAATGTAAACATAGAATATAGAAAATAAAAATTAAATTAAAAAAGAAAAAAAGAAAAGAAAAGAAGGCTTTCAATTGAAGAGCCAGCTTTGGACAAACAGTGTGTCTTTGCAACACAAGGTATGAGAAGACCATCTAGAAATGTGGCTATGAATTGAAAAAAAAAAAACACAGGACTCTGGATAACTCAGAGCATAAGGTAAGAAAGGATAGTGTAATTGTGTAAAAATATTTATTCTCCCCCATGAAACATAAAGGTGGTGTGGGATGGTCCAATCTTCTGAATATTGAGGGTTTTTTTTTTTTTTTTACAGAAGACAGTCTGAGAAAGGACTCTGTCCCTAGATATTATGCTGTCAGACACTCCTAAAGATGATGAAAGAATGAGCAAGGATTGAAAGGCTCTGTGCCTCACTTGTGGGGTGAAGACCAAAAGAAACACGCCAGGATCCAGGCACTGCATTACGGAATAGAAAAGGTGTCTAAGACACCCTTAGTCTGCCAGCACAATGCAGAAGAGCATCTCAAAACATACCAAGTGGTGTTCAGAAGTAGCTTAGAGGGGATTGGAGGATTGGGGCTTCCCTGAAGAAGGTCATTGACCTTGATGGCCTTGGAGTAGGTCATTATACAGATGCCTCACCCTGAATACAGCCTGAGGGTGCAGGGACCACAGGTCATCAAGGTTAAAACATCTCAGTGGAAGCCACCCATGGACAGATATTAGCAACTATGGACAAAAGATATTTATGATCAGATTCCGTTCCATGATCCCATCACAACACATCTGTCATGTGAAATATATTCTATCTCCAAGGGTATGAGAAGAAGAAAAAGATTTTTTAAATGGATTCATTTGTCTTTAAATGTTAATGTGATGGAGCCAACCATCAGTGGCTATATCAAATCGTCTATTATCAAGAGTGAAAGTAAAATCTCCATTGCAGAGAGGAAAGACTGTATTTTTCACATGTATGACTATCGACTATGTATTTCATGCCCACTAGAAATAATTTATAATTTTATTTTAAAAACTAGCAATTTATACTTGTGGTAGAAAAGATGCACCATTTTGAAAAATACAAACCACGAAAATCATGCATACACCAGCCGATAACATTGTTTAAAGATGATTTTTAGGTGAGTCGGTATCAGGACATTTCATAGAGGCTAGCACACAGTAGGTGCTCCATAACATCAAGAAATTTAAATAGTTCTGATAATCTATCAGTTGAGGGTTCTGATAAAATTCTTTGGGCTATAATAAACTGGCAGTTTCTAAGTCAGACCTAGCTATGCCGATGTCCTGATATGCTTGGCAATCACACCAAGGGGTGCTCTGGGATGGGCGTTGCAGATCTAGATATCAGCTCTGGGAATGAGAATAATCCGCTAATGAGCAGGTTTAGTTTTTCTTTGGCACTGAGTCAGGGGAGGAGGGTGCCCTGCATTTGTGTTCTTTCTCCTAGATGTGTCTTGTAGGCGTCTGTCCCTTTAACCACAGGTTGTCCAGAGAAACAAAAACTCTCCTCCCAAGGGATTATGATCCTCCCAACTGTACATCAGAGGCTCAGGGCCACGGTGGCATAGACACCATCAAAAGAAGAGAAGGCAGGAAGGAGGCAACTTTGTGGCAGAAACAGCCTTTGGGAAGAAGCAGGAGGCAGTTCCAGGCCTGCAGGACCATTTGCTGGTAAGACAGGTGCTTGTGGCAGCACGGAGGGGCTTCTAGCAGCAGGGAGGCAGGGATATCAGTATGGCAGATGGCTGCACAGCCAAGGCCAGGTGGCTTTCTTCCATAGTTTCACTTAGTAAAAGTCATCAGCCATGCAGGGCAAAAAAGCAAAAGAACATGGGAGTTCTTTCCCTGGACTGGGCCACCGGGATGGCCACTGCAGCTAGACTTGTTGCTTGTTGGATGAATGGCCACTGGTAAATTCTCCTCCCGACGCCTTTATTCCTTTGTGAGCAAGACAGTAAATTCCGTAACTGTGAAATAAACTCAGAATTCAGTGACATATAACATTAGAAGGAGTTCACCTGAGTGGCCAACTGTTGCTCAGTAATTTTCCCAACTATTAAGTTTTTTCCTTAAACTCTGGAAATCGCGAAAGTGTTTAGAAATTACTCGGTTCAACTCTCTCACTTTCAGAGATTTTTTTCCTGGAGATATTTTTTAAAGCATATTTATACATCAATTCCTCCAAAGATGTTGTTTTAATTTAAAACTCTTGGCAGCTTTCAGCTTTGACCCTGGAACTGCACGCGCTCCCCCACCCCAGAATCCCAAGTCAGGAAATGGCTCCGTTCTAAACAAAATGGCGATGCCTCAGAGCTCTTTGTTCGTTTCAAAGGCCCATCTGTACCAAAGACAACTCCAAAATCAAACATAAACCGAAAAGACGGGAACAAAGAAATGCTGCTGGCAAAAGATATCTCCAGGTCAATGGGGAGACCTTCTTGATCATGTGTGCGCTTGCCAATTATGTGCAT
Source organism: Apodemus agrarius (assembly GCA_964023405.1). NCBI lineage: Eukaryota > Metazoa > Chordata > Mammalia > Rodentia > Muridae > Apodemus > Apodemus agrarius. Next base: position 113,047,422 of record OZ030005.1, read on the forward strand.
TTGTAGCATTCACTCTGCTTTATTTGTGCTCAGAAAACATCAAGATAGAGAATCAGTTCAGACCTGTTCACAGCATGTAGCTTTAGATTTGCCTGAATGTTAATTTAATGATTAGTTGGGATGTAGTAAATTAGGGAAATAAGAGCACACTGTGGGGAAAAAAATCATTGTCTTTTAAGTTGGAGGAAGGAATGAAGATGAGAATGTGTCTTTTTAAGGTCAGCACTGTTCATAGAGTTGGTAGTCAGCAAGAGGGTCTACGTGTCTGGGTGTCCGTGAATGCTCTGGGCATCCATGTCTTGAAAGGTGCAATGGACATGAAGGGGGGTGGGGCTGCTTTGGGGTAATGGAGCCGGAGTGGATCCTGGAGACCGGGTTCAGCAGGAGGAGAGTAAGGGGTAAATGGTAGTGGCTCCAATTCATTAACTTTTGCCTTTGTCAATTTTTTTTTCTTTTGCTGGATTCTTCCAGTGTAAATGGCGTTGAGGGGAATATTTTGTTTTGTTATGCTTTTGGTTTCATCAAGGTAGGGTCTCAAATAGTTTCAGCTGGTCTCAGATTCATGAAAATCCTCCTGCCTTAGCCAAGGGCTAAGATCAAGACATAGGCTACCATATCTGTGTGACCTTTGGTTGTTCTGATGCAGCACTTTTGAGTCTTGGCTATCTGTGTCCCAGGCAACAGGCAGGAGCTCACAGAGGCCCTACAACTAGCCAGAAATGACATTATTATCATTACTGCGTGGCACAGAGGATAGTGAGAAGAGAATAGGCTACCTAACTTGGAAAAATGAGTCAGAAAAAAAATTGTGTGTGTGTGTGTGATAAAATTGTGGATCTAATTATGTGTGTATATATACATATGTGTGTGTGTTTGCACATAAATGTGCATATGTGTGCACATCTGCATGTGTATGTTGGGAGAGGGAACAGCATCTCAGTTTGGCACTGTGCTAAACCCTGAGCATAGCCCACTCTGCTTCTCATTTCCTCTCATCTTTACTCTGATAACCCCATTACATCTCCAGAAAATTGCTTGAGGAAAGCAAATCTTTTTCTGTTGTTGTTTCTTCTCTTTTTAAATTATTTTGATGATTAGCAACATGTGTGACAGGTTGAACAGGTTAATGAGTTTCATTATAACGTTCCCGTGTATGATTTCTCTTTCTATGTTGACACAGAGAGTTTAATGCCAACATTACTAACAAGCATAGCTCTTCAAGACTGAGGCAAACCTTTTTTTTTTTTTTTTTTTTTGCACCTAGGAAGTCAGAGGTCTCTCTGAGCAGCAAAGGGTCAAGAAAACACGGAGGAGAAGGGGCAGCACCCTGAGCCCTCCTTTCTGTGCCTGTTGTCACCACGCTGCAGGCCCAGGCTCCCTTTGCACCTGCATATTTTTCCACTCTATGTAAACTAACTTTCTAGAACAAAAAGGCAGAAAGGTAGGGGTGCTCACCATTCACAAGAATGCCTATTGAGAGGGAAACCCAAGGGACATTGTCCACAAGGTTGAGGACCCACACCACAGGAGTGCCTAGCCTTGCTTCTGCCACCATAGGCCAGACCATCTAGGGCAAGCTCCTTCAGTCTGCATCAGAGTCCATGTCTTCCCCGCAAGTGGAAACAGCAGCAGCTCCAGCTCCATAGTGCTGGCCCATCTAAGCAAGAGCTTTGTGAATGGCGGCTGCTTTTTATTAGCTCTAAGTCGTACTTGGTGCTAAAAAAAAAAAAAAAAAAAAAAAAAAAAAAAGGAAGACACAGCTATGTAGCTTCTATTCACAACAGTTAGGTTAAACACCCAGGGCTCGTGTATAGTTTTGATAGCAGATTAACAATAATACAGGGTGCAAGTTACGAAGGTCAAAGGAAGAAGTAATTATAGAATTAAAAACACTGCGAGCAGAAGAAAAGGTGGGCAAGTTTACTGATATCACAAGCTGCTTTGAAAGAACGGGAAGTAAACTCAGGCATCCTGACCCACATGCTGAGAGCTATCCATGAAGCTGTGTTGTGGCACTCCCCTAAACCTGCAGTAATTAGCAACCAGAAAGTCCTTTTCTATGAGTTACACATTTCACATGAATTATCTTCTCAAATCTCCATAATTACCAGGAGTGAGAGATTATATTTTTCTCCTCCATTCCAATAAGAACGTTGAGATATGGGAAGATGAATAAATTTCCCAAAGTCTTACGGCCATAAAGCATGTCGTCCGGGGGCTTCAGTGAATTGCAATGGAAGGATAATGGGTAGAGGGGAGCAGGCTAGCTGGAATCAAGAGGACTCTCAGGCTGCCTCTTTGTGGATGTTCTCAAAAGGAAACAGACTGGTGTTACTGGAAGAGGAAACCAAGCAGAGGAGTTGGCATATCTGATAAGAGTTTGAGGGGATGGAGGGAGACCCTGGAGACAAATCCAGATGGTAAATATTCCCTCTGTGCTTTCCTTGGGGGGAGGTAGAAGCAGAAGTTGAAAATCTGACAATTTTACAGTTGTCCAGGTTGTTAGAGCTAAGCAGGTGACACGCGGAGTTAAGAAGCATTCAGTAGCTGGGACACGGATCAGTGGCTCATGGTGCCAGATCTCTGTGAGGATGGGGCATTCTTCAGGAATCCACTTCCCAGCCTTCAGCTGACACTCCCCACTCCTCTCTCCTCCCTACAGGCACTTCCCACTTGGTATCAGAAAATAAAGTTTTTCAGGAATCATGAAGGTTCTCCATTGTCAGAGACTTAGATTCATCTGGCTTGCCAAGCCTGCTGGCCGGCACTTCCACAGAGATCCCCGGCTCTGGGCACCTCTGACACTGGATGACTTTGAAGCCATCAATCGCTGTGAGAAGCCATTACCCAAGAACTTTAACTTTGCTGCAGACGTACTGGACCAGTGGTCCCTAAAGGAGAAGGTATGAAAGAGCAGGTGTCCAGTGTTCTTGTCGCCCACTCATCCCAGTCTTCTGGGGCCTCTCACTGTGCCCCTACTGCCAAGTTTAAATCAGTTCTTTATCTCAGGGAGGGCAGGGACATAGGTGGCTTCATGGAGACTCATCAGTACCAAGAGCACATAAGTCATTCCAATTTCTGTCTTTTGATTCGTCTCAGAAAACTTAAAGTCTGGGGAGATGACTTCAGATGAACTCTACCTTGGTATATGCTTATCCCCTCTTAAAAAATGGCAAACATCATGAAGAGCTGAGTCTCCAAGACTATCCAACTGGAGAGGAAGACCCCCCCTCCCCAGGCACACGAGGGAAGGGGGGAGCCGATTTGGAGGAGGAGCAGACATCCTATCTGCCTTCCGAGTTAGTCAGTGTTCCATCGCTGTGGCAAAACCCAAGACACAATTTCAAGCAGAGGAAGGTTTGCTTTGTTTCATGGGTGCGATGGTTTGAGCTTATGTCCACTTAGCCCTGTGGTAGCCCAGGGCATCACGGGGAACATGCATGTGAGAAAGGCTGCCTACCCACTCCACTCCAGAGTAGCTCAGGGTGGGGAGAAGAATGAGTAAGAGGAGGGGCCTAAGGTCTGATTATTCTCTTCTTTAAGCTGTAGAGTCACAGGATAGGGAACCATGCCTTTTAACATCTTGGTCTTTAGGGACCATGCCTTTTAACATGTGCGTCTTTGGGTGACAGCCCTAAACCTTAATACATTATCTGCTCTTTCCCATGTATTCCTGGCCAGTCTGGAGAGAGGCCAGCCAACCCAGCCCTGTGGTGGGTGAATGGCAAAGGAGACGAGGTGAAATGGAGCTTCCAAGAACTGGGCTCCTTGTCCCGAAAGGCTGCCAACGTGCTCACCAAGCCCTGTGGCCTGCAGAGGGGAGACCGGGTGGCTGTGATTCTGCCCCGTATCCCTGAATGGTGGCTCGTCAATGTGGCTTGCATGAGAACAGGTTAGTATTACAAATGTCACATGAAAATCATGCAGAAACACAAAGAGACCAAAACGTGAGAATTGTGTGGAGTGTCAGCTTTGACTAATGCAGTCCTTACAGAAAGGAGAGAAAGAAAGTTAAAATTAGGAGCAGTTGTGATGTAATAATAACAACAAATTTAAGAAATTAGGGATTAGTGTGATAACCATTTTGCAAAAGAGGAAATCAAGACACAGTGATGTTAAGACATTTGCCAAAGGTCACACCACTCAAAAGTTATGTAACTGGGGATCTGGGGAGATGGCTTCAGTGCTTGCTGTGCAAACATGTGGACCTGTGTTCCCACATCAAAAGCTTGGCATGGAAGGACAGGTTCCTATGATCCTAGCACTGTGGGGCAGAGACAGAATCCCCAGGGCTCACTGGCCAGCCACATCTAGTCAAGACAGAAAGTCTCAGGCTCACAGGTATACACCCACACACACAAATGAAAAAGAAAAAGAGAGTTGCAGTATTCCGAGTTGCACAAAAAAGCCCTACAAAAGCAGACTCAAGTGTGCATGCTTCTCCACAGTGCAGGGTGTACGGGTTGTCCCCCCCCCCAACCCACAGTTCTCTCTTCTGGGTATATATCTAGATTCTCTGCAACACAAAAATACAGAAGAGGAAGTCTTTGGGATGCAAAGACTTGTAAGAACATAAGGGACTCTGGACTCAAGTTGGGGGAAAAAAATCTCCAGTCAGAAGAATTAATATAACCGACTATACATTGTTTCCAAAGTAGTAATATAATGCACACCAAGTAAAGGCATGTCTTTCATGTATGCCATGAACTGTGGCTCACCCTGTTTGGGTAAATAGACTTGTGATGGAACAGAGTTCGCTCCATTTTCTCCACCCCAAACATGCTGAGACCAAGAACAATCCTACAGTTCACAGAGTCTATCACATGCTCCAGGTCTTTTACCAAAAGATTCTCTAATTTCTTACCTAAAAAAATATCTTCAGACTTCCATTAAAATAAATAAGAATGCCTAAATGTAGACTACTACAGAGAACAGAAAGATATTAGTGCAATGGTATCAGCAGGTATACAAAACTAGAAACAACTTAAATAGAAATGACTAAATAATGTATAACCTAGCTAAGGAACAAGTTTAGTTGAGGTATTGATTGATGATTGAATGTTTTGCTCTTGCTTAAAAAGCAATTTATACTAGCAATATATCATCAGGAGAATTTCATAGAATTTTAGATGCTTTTACTGCCAATAAAATAGATGAAAGCAGGAATATAAAAATGTTTTAATTCACTATATATAAAGGGAGATATAAATTGGAAATCAACTGTGGTTGGGAGAAGATTAAAGATAGTTTATCTGTTATAAAAATATTCCCTTAATATTATTTAATATAAGTTACTTAAATTAGGAAATTATGAGTACAAACACATACACTAGTGTTCAAAAGTACAAAATACAAAAATAACAAAACAGCTCATTAAGTGAAGAAAAGCAGCTTCAGATCTGTTTACTTTCTCCACAATATGTTAAACCCTTTATGTGAATATTTTAAATTGCCTTCGCTCACCACATGGCAAACTATTTTGATTTTGCTGGAAGGCATGTGCAGTAAGCCTGAGAAACTGGCCATCCAACAAACATTGCTGTCTAAAACCCATTAGAACAAGTCTTCCTCGACTCTGACTCCCAAGGTGGTAATCTATCCATTGATTACATTCATAAATCCACCACAGAAATTGTAACTGGAAATCGTTAAGAGAAAATGACTTGTAAGAGAAATCATTTTATATTTTTATATTAATTGATCATTCTGAGACCCTCTAAAGTTTTCTTAAGGGAATAACAACTAACTCCGTGGGGGGAAAAAGTCAATAAATAGCCTGGGATGGCAAGATGGCTCTGTAGGGAAAGGAGCTTGCTTTTTTTTTTTTTTTTGATTTTTTTTATTGTATATATTCTATATTTACAATTCATTTCCCTTTTTCTGGTTCCCCACCCCCAAAGGTCCCACATGTCCTTTTCCCTCCCCCTGCTCCCGCATCCACCCCCTCCCACTTTACTGTTCTTGTACTCTCCCACAATGATGTTTTGGTCCATTCTAGCACCAGTGTCCACTCCTTTCTTCTTGTTAGACATCACTTGAAATGTGATTTGTGTCTTTGGTGTTCCAAGCTTCTAGGCTAATATCCACTTATTAGTGACTGTATACCATGGGTATTCTTTTGAGACTGGGTCACCTCACTTAGTATGACATTCTCCAGCTCCATCCATTTCTCTAAGAATTTCATGAATTCATTGTTTCTAATGGCTGAATAGTACTCCATTGTGTATATATACCACATTTTTTGTATCCATTCCTCTGTTGAGGGACATCTGGGTTCTTTCCAGCTTCTGGCTATTATATATAAGGCTGCTATGAACATAGTGGAGCATGTATCCTTATTGCATGCTGGTGAATCTTCTGGGTATATTCCCAGGAGTGGTATGGCTGGGTCCTCCGGAAGTATCACGCCCAGTTTTCTGAGGAACCGCCATACTGATTTCCAGAGTGGTTGTACCAGCTTGCATTCCCACCAGCAGTGGAGGAGTGTTCCTCTTTCTCCACATCCTCGCCAACACCTGATGTCTTCTGAGTTTTTAATCTTAGCCATTCTGACTGGTGTGAGGTGAAATCTCAGGGTTGTTTTAATTTGCATTTCCCTAATGACTAGTGATGTTGAACATTTTTTAAGGTGTTTCTCAGCCATCCGAATTTCTTCAGGTGAAAAGTCTCTGTTTAGCTCTGTACCCCACTTTTGGATAGGGTTATTTGGTTTTCTGGGGTCTAACCTCTTGAGTTCTTTGTATACATTGGATATTAGCCCTCTGTCGGATGTGGGGTTGGTGAAGATCTTTTCCCAATTTGTTGGTTGCCGATTTATCCTTTTGACAGAAAGGAGCTTGCTATGCAAGTCTGGTCAACTGAGCTTAGGCCCTGAGGCCGACCTAAAGGAGGAAGGGGAGCGCTGACACTGCAAAAGGTGTCCTCTGCCCACATGCACACCACAGCATGAGAGCCCCCCCACAATAACACTAATGGCAGTAAAGAAGAGCCTCCTTGCTAGGAATTCAACTCCACAACTTCCTATTTAGTTGATTTCAGAATACCCAGCAAGAGTACATTGCCATACAGCACAGGTCTTGGGAATAATGGAAATGGCTCTGAGGGCTGACTTTGTTATTGGCATTTGTTATTTTTTGGTTTTGTGACCCTTAGGTGAGTTATCATTCACTGGCATGTGATACGTGCTCAGTGAAAGGCGGTGGCTATCTGTAATGTTTTGAGTACCACTGTCCTCCCACGGATTCACTTTAGAGAGTCAAACCACCTGCTTACATCTGATCCTTACATCTAATCCTTACACCTTACATGTAATCCTGCCCCGTGCATTCTTCTGAAAAGGAGCTTTGAAATCCTGTCTCTGGCTAATGTTTGGAATGAAGAGGGATAAATTAAGCATGACCATGGTCATCTAGGAAAACCTTGGCGGTGCCGGGCCACTGCATCAGTGATCTGCAGGCTGGCTCTGCCACTCACCATCTATCCCCAAAGACGGCATGCACCTGCTGGGGATGCTTAGAATAGTAGTCTCAGGTGATTGAGATGGCTTCGTTACTAAAGATGCTTGATGCAAGACACGAGCCTAGCTACATGAGTTCGATTCCCAGAACCCACAAAAAGGTACAAGGAAAAAACCATGTCCAAAATGGTATCATCTGACCTCCATGCAAAATACACACACACACACACACACACACACACACACACACACAAATGATAGATATATAAATATAACTTTTTAAGTTTTTGAAGAATAGCCTCTAAGCATCTAGGGCTATGCAATCTATCAAAAAGTAATGAGCAGGCATTTTCCTATCTGCATGTAATTTTTCACTCTGTCCTGTTGCACTGATGTAGTATGTATCTTATAAAGCATTTGAACAAAGGAGATAACACATGAAAAGAATCCTAGTGTCTCCATACTTTTTACATTTCTATTTTTTTTTCTTCTCTCATTCCCAGTGGTTTATCTTGCAAAACTCATCTTGGTTGAAAGATTGAATGAGATAATGTTCACAGAAACCACTCCATAGAATGTAACACGATGATTAAGTATCACATAATCATTACACAATCACCTTTCAAGCATGACATGAAAGTGGTTCTTACTACTAACCCATCACTGTCAGCCAGGTGCTGTCATTATCCCCATGATAAAAGTAAAGAAGGGAAAGCCAGAGAGACATAAGTCATAAGGTTAGCAATTTGCAAAGCCAAGACTAGACCCAATGCCTGTCAGATTCCAAAGCCAGAGCTCTACTGATCCCTCATGCCAGAGAACAGTGGGATAGCCCAGGGAACCAAGGCACAGGTGGCTGAGGGCTGAGATCTGAAGTTCTTATTCATCCAGACACAAGACCTACGTTTCCCAATAATCTCCAGAGCTGTTAGCTCAGGAATCACTTTCTGTTCCAGGGCTTGTATTCATGCCAGGAACGATCCAACTGACCAGAAAAGACATCCTCTACCGGCTGCAAGCATCCAAGGCCAAGTGCATTGTGGCCAGTGAGGAAGTGGCCCCTGCAGTGGACTCCATTGTGTCAGAGTGTCCCAACCTGAAGACCAAACTCCTGGTGTCTCCACACCCCTGGGACGGGTGGCTCAGCTTTCAGGAGTTACTTCAGTGAGTATTTGGATGGGAGGCACTAACAACAGCTACAGCTCTGAATCTGTTTGTCCAAAGACTCAGAAGTAACCAGAGTTGATACTAGGCTCCTTCCCAAAAAAGAATATTTTTAAGTGTATGAACTTATAAGTACATGTATGTTTGTGTATCACATGCATGCAGTGCCCAAGAAGGCCAGAAAATGGCATGTGATCTTCTGGAACTGGAGTTACAAAGAGTTGTGAGCTGCCCTATGGATGCTGGGAATTGAACCTATGTCCTCTGTAATAATAACAGGTAGTCTTAGACCCTAACCCATCTCTCTAGCCCCCTAAAAACTCATTCAATTAAATTATTTACAGATGGAAGAAAGAAGTGCAGTTCTGCTCTGACTTTTCTGTTTCCTCTGTGGCCTGTGATGAGTGTGCTGTAGAGACAGACCTTTGGGCCACAACTATCATAGTCTCTCTTTTATTCCTTGAACATGCTTTAGCTCAGGGCCCTGGTACCCACTGTCTCTCCTTCCTGATGTTCTTTGCTGGTCCTTTCTATAGTTGTTCTATTGTTCTATCTTGTCAGGTTTCAGTTCAAATGTTTAGTCATAAGTAATGCTGCTCCCGACCACCTTGATGGTAGGAAGCCGTAAGGCTGTTTTCCCCTTCACGGACTATTTCTTCAGGCTGCTAGGTCTCTGAGTGACCAGACTAGCCTCATGTTCTCTTTTAGATCCTACTCCGAGATTAGGACTGGAAAATTAGGCTCCAAAGCCAAATCAGATCTTGTAAATAAAGTGTCATTGGCACACAGAGGTACTCTTTTGCTTGTATATTATCTATGGCTGCTTTCATTTAATAATAGCATGACTGCTATCTGGCCCTTTGCAGAAAGCATTACAGCCCCTGCCTTAAATTAAACTCTCTAAGGATGCCAAAGCTTTTCCTGTATGTTTGGTTGCTACCTTTATCTTCAACACCTAACAGAACACAGCTGGATGTTGACGGAATACTTAATAAGCAGACAAAAACCAGATCACTTAACCTCCATTTTCTTCATATGTAAATAGGGATAATTATACTGCAAGTATCTAGTGACACTTGAGGACAAAATAAGCTAATATATGAGGAAGCATTCTCTTCTTTTTAAAAAATAAGAAAGATATTCATTGGCAGCATAATCCTTACTTAAATAGCTGATGATGCTTTATAAAAATAAAAAATCCAGCTTATAATTTATAAACTCAGGAAAGCCATGTGACATTTCTGAAAATCTGCATCTTAATCTATGAGATCAGGATAATGACAGTATAGGGTTGCAGAAGAAACAAACAGGATAAAGCATTGTGACATGCCGGGCATAATGGCTAGAACAAATGGCACAGTAGTTGCAATTGTGTTTGAGGCTGACTCACACAGCAGATGAAGGAGCAGGACTTGGGGCTGGTTGACTTTTGGTTAGGAGATGGGTGGCTGGGTACTGTCATTTGAGGGAAGATGAAATCAGCGAGAAAGCTTGTCAGCAGAAGGCTTGGTGCTGATTGAATGACAAGATCTTGGTCTCCAGTCCCAGCATTACAAAATGAGAATTAAAAGTAGGCCTGGGGTGTATCCAGAAGGTCAAAGCAGCAGAATGAAGAACTCAGAAGCCAGTTTAAGGTACACAACAAGACACTGAAAAGAAGAAGAAAAAGAAAAAAGTCAGGCAGGAAGGAAGGAAGGAAGGAAGGAAGGAGGGAGGGAGGGAGGGAGGGAGGGAGGGAGAGAGGGAGGGAGGGAAGGAAGGGACAGAGGGAGAGACAGAGAAGGGAAGAGAACCAGCAGAGACTGCTATAAGATAGTAAACTTAGGTTTAGGGGCTGTTAACAGCACTAATTACTCTTCCAGAGGAACCAGGTTTGAGTCCCAGTACCCACATGGCAGCCCACAACCATCTGTAAGTCAAGATCCAAAAATCCAATGACCATTTCTGACCTTCATGGGCACTGCATGCATGTGGTACACAGACATACATGCAGGAAAAACACACATATACATTTAAAAAAAAGAAAGAAAGACAGTGAGTCAGTCATTTGGAAATCAGGGAGGGGGGGGTCTGAGAAGATCCAGATGTCTAACAAGTGTGGAATATGTGAGTCTCAGGAATGATAAAAATCTGGAAGTTACGAGGAAAGAGTAATCTCTGCAAATCCAGAACTCAAAACTTAGGGAGCCAAAAGGACAGAAAAAACAGACTTAACATCACCCCACAAACATCTTTCTGCCTCTCAGAGATTCTACTGTCTCTTTTTTTCAGTGAAAAGTAAATACATGGATGAAAGCCTTGTGTTAGTAGGCCCTCTTACTTAATGTAGAAATGCCCAAAGACAAGAGATGCCCTCTAACCTAGGATGTTAAATAAAGTAACCTAATCACCCTCTCTGGAACCCAAAACAACCAATTTAACCCAAATTTGTTCCAAAAGAAAAAAAAAACCTCAATGATCTTTTTCTATTTTAAAGAAAGAGTTGCCAAAAATATCTCGATATTTTGTGAAACTATTTTTGGCATTATGGACTGAGTGTGTTTGTTACCTAATGATCTCTATCTTAGTTTTCAATGGCATTCACTCATCATTAAAACTATCTGAGTGTTAGAGATGTAATTCAGATGATAGAATTTGCCTAGCATGGTGAAGCTCTGGACTCCTCCAGCACCTCGTAACTTGGATGTGGTGGCACATGTGTATAATCTCAGCACCCAAGAAGTGGCAGCAAGAGGACGTTTAACAACATCCTCAAACGCAGTTTTCAGCCAGCCTGGGACATCAGACAATGCCTCAAAATAAAACGATAATGTAAAGTTCACTGAAATAAAACCTGTTACGGTTAATAAAAACTGTAAACTCAGTTTTTTCAAAATGAGAAATTTAAAAAATATAATACACGAGGCATTCAGATACATATAATACAGAGCATGGCAATGTATGCCTTTCATCCCAGCACCCAGGAGGCAGGGCAGCAGATATCATCAATGAGTTTAAGGCCAGGCTACTCTACACGGTGTTCCAGGCCAGGCATGAGCTACAGAATGACTACCAGCTGAAGTATGTCAGTTCACCTCATGTGGCCTCCTCTGTCATGCAAGACAATCTGAATCCCAGAATCCCTGCCACACGCTGTGCACCAGAATAAGACATAAGCCTCACCCTGATCGTTCAGTGCGGGAATGGCATGTTTGTCCAGGGATGGGAGGAACTGGAGAGCTGTGTATAGTCTTTGGCTATACAGTCTTTGGTTGTCACCTAAGATAGCACAGACCTCAGTTCAGCTATCTTTCATTGCCGCTTCTTTGGTATGATGCTAGCATGACTAGAATTCCATACATACGTATTGTATACATTCTATACATGGACAGTTTTCATGGGCTGTGATGCAGGATGAATGGGCAGGAGACACAATGGCATCCTGTCTTCACAACCCTTTTTTTCTCATGAAGGTGTGTGTGTGTGTGTGTGTGTGTGTGTGTGTGTATGTGTGTGTGTTCCCATGTGTGTAGGAACTTACTCACTGAGTCAGGGTCTCTCCTCAATCCCAGAGCCCACCAATGTCACTAGTCCAGGTAGCTATCTTGTGCTAGGGATCCAGTCTCACCTTTCAAGCAATGGACTCACAATGGGCCACCACAGCTGCCTGGGCATTTACATGGGTGCTGGGGTACAAACTTTGGCCCTCATCCCTGCCCATACCACTCTTCTTAGAACAAGCAGATGTCTCCTATAGGACTTTATATCTGTTGACTATAATTCTCCCAAGCCTTTTCTTAACCAATCACTGAAAAGGGAAGAAATGATCCCGATTGGCTTAGCTAAATTATGACTAAGTGGCATGTGGCTACCTAGTACCTGAACAAAACCTGACTTTTACTAGTTCAGGAAAAGGATGGGATGGCTATTTGGTCAGCTACTAGCTGTTTCTGTCAGATGCTGAAGATACTGAATAACCACAACAAAGTTTTGAAGTTTGATCTCAATGTATTTGGCTTTTAAATTTAAAGGTCTTGCTCTAATCCCTAAATTATGAAATGGTATCAACTTAGAAAGATTCAAATCTGTTTTTATTATTTTACAAATTACAAAGACATTGAAATAAAGTATATACGCTTTTGTTATTGATGTGTTGAGTTACCTTGGTTGTCTTTTTGGTCTACAGAGAAATGAGCTTAAAAACGAGGGCTTTACCCTGATCTTTAGAGTCCCTCTAAGATTCTTGGGCGTTGCTGCTCATGGAAGCTCTGCAGTAGCTTCAGTCCATCATTCCCCTGTGGTAAATGGGAAGCTAACACAGAACAATGCTACAGAGTAGACTGATCTCTTCTCAGTCTCTATCTTGGGGTTCATCTGCAGATCGGCCTCTGAAGAGCACAGTTGTGTAGAGACAGGAAGTCAAGAACCAATGGCCATTTACTTCACCAGTGGGACCACAGGCTCCCCCAAGATGGCCCAGCACTCACAGAGCAGCCTTGGCATTGGGTATGCCCTTTGTGGAAGGTAAGAAAGAAAACTATGGTTTTGTTCCTATTTTGATTGTAGCCTGGTCTCACACTGTAGCTGGCTCTGGGCAGTAACTCACTCCATAACCTAGACTGGTCTCAAATTTATAGCAATCCTCCTGCCTCTCTCCCCTCCCCCACAAAAAAAGGTTGGATTTGCAGGAGTGCACCACCACACTGCTTCTTTGTTTTCTATGTAGTCCCCCAGGCTGCCAGTGCGAGTGTCCAACTGCTGGTGTGACAGCTCTCCTTGATTGGCTATGAAGATATTTCTAACATGGATCCATAAAACAGAACTCTGGATGCCTCTTCCCCACCCTAGCTAAATGGTGCCATTGAAATAACTGCTCAAGCAAGAATGTAGGATTAGTGCTTGATTCATAGCACATCTGCCTCTCTCTCCTTATTGCCAGGTGAATTTACCTACCCAGAAGGGTATTTGAAACAAGTCTACCTAAAACTGCCATATTGCTCTGTTTAATTTTCCTTCTGCCTAAAGTTAAAGCATTCAATGATTACTCTCAATCATCAACCCAATAAGGTCTAGGATACTCAAGGGATTGTCTACTGGGTAGGCCTCAGATGTTGCTATCTTGATTATGTTAACTGACGTGGTAAGACCTGCCCGCTGTGGGTGGCACCATTCCCTGGGCTGGGATCTTGAACTGTATGAAAAAAGAGAAAGTGAGCTGAGCACAAGCATTTATCAGGCTCTGCCTCCTGACTATGAACACAGTGTCACCAGCTCCCTCAGGGTCCTGCTGCTACCAATTTCCTAGCATGGTGGACTCTACCCTGGACCTGTGAGCAAAGTTAACTACTCCTTCTGTCAGAGTGCTTTATCACATCACTTTAAAATTAGATGATGTATCTATCTCCCTATAACATTCATATACTTAGTTCCCATTATTCTGTGTTCCTACTTTGTTTTCCTAAAATAAAAGCAAAGATCTGTTTTGTGTGCTTTGTGATACTAATCCCTTCTATAAAATATTTGCTCTCTGAATATTTGTTGTATCAATGGACCAAGTCAGAAAAATACATCAAACTCACTCCCCCATTCTACTCCTAGATGACATAAGAGTCAGCAAAGTCCTTCTAAGAAGAGGGAAGTGGGACCCTGGCTTGTGAACGAGGCTTGCTTCCACTGTGTGCAGGGCAGGACTCCTCCTCAAAACACTAGTCTTTGCTTTTCACTTGGTTTTGTTTGTTTTTATTTTGTTCCATTCATTTATTTATTTGTTCACTTTACAGCCCAATCATTAACTTCCCCTCCTCCTGTCCCCCACCTCACACTGCACCTCCTCCCACCTCCCCTTCTCTTCTGAGAGGATGGAGTCTCTACCCTGGGTAACACTCACCTTAGCACATCAAATCTCTCCAGGCCCGGGCACATATTTTTATGCTTTATTTTTGCTCTGTTCTATTGCTTTTCTGTATGCAGGTACTGGCTGGACTTGACATCCTCAGATATCATGTGGAACATGTCAGACACTGGCTGGATCAAGGCTGCCATTGGTAGTGTGTTTTCAACATGGCTTCGAGGTGCCTGTGTTTTTGTGCACCGGATGGCCCAGTTCGACACTGATACCTTCCTAGATGTAAGTCTTGACCCCACAAAACTATAAAGAATGGACTCCTCAGACTCCAGGGTTTCCCAAGCTTCTGGAAATCAGGGTTGTTTTTTTTTGTTTGTTTTTTTTTTTTTTTTTTAGGCAGCAAAGACTCAGGGAGTTGAATTCTGAATGCTTGTAGGTGAAGGGGAATTACCCACCACACTCTCAGCAGGAAAGCCAGGCTACAGCTGTAAATCACTCAGGGCTCACCAGTGGATAAAACATGGCTGCTCACTAGTGTGGATAAAACCTGTCTGCTTAGGAGCCTACTTCTAAATAACAGAAGACTCCAATTTGAACAAATATTTTGTTTCTGACCTAATGGTAAAAGGACGATAGCTGATCTCAGAAAGCTGCCCCTCAGAGTATCCCTTTCCATCCCCTGTCTCTCCCCATCCTGTGTTCCTCATTGTAATTCTTATACCCCAATACTCCAGCAAGCTGTCTGCAGATCTTCCACTAGACATGGCTACATTAAGATATCTGATAGCACAGCAAGCTAACTGTAGCCTAAAAGACATTTCAAAATAACTAGAGGTTTAGATATTGTCAATACATGGAAGTGATTATATTTGACGATACATACATGCTAATTACCTTGATTTGGTTATATACAACACACACACACACACACACACACACACACATACACACACACACATACACCACACACATGTTGTTATACTCCATAAACCATGGTTTCCTAATCATCAACATGGAGACATTTCTTCATCCAGGAAATTTTTATATAACCCCACAGTTTTACAAATCCAACATTACTCACAATAAGTCATAAAACTCTTATTTTAAAATATTTTTTCTTTTTTTATTGGATATTTTCTTTATTTACATTTCAAATGTTATATCCCCTTTCTCATTCCCCTCCCCTTCCTGGAAATCCCCTATTCCATTCCCCCTCCCCCTGCTCCTATAAGGGTGTTCCTCCACCTACCCACCCACCTACCCCCACCTCCCTGCCCTCAATTCCCCTATACTGGGGCATCTATTGAACCTTCATAGGACCAAGAACCTCTCCTCCCATTGATTCCTGAAAAGGCCATCCTC
Source organism: Apodemus agrarius (assembly GCA_964023405.1). NCBI lineage: Eukaryota > Metazoa > Chordata > Mammalia > Rodentia > Muridae > Apodemus > Apodemus agrarius. The sequence continues at coordinate 113,063,228 of OZ030005.1, forward strand.
TGCTACATATGCAGCTGGAGCCATGTGTACTCCTTGGTTGGTGGCTTAGTCCCTGGGAGCTATGGGGGGTGGGGGAGGTCTGGTTTGTTGATATTGTTCTTCTTATGGGGTTGCAAACCCCTTCAGCTCCTTCAGTCCTTTCTCTAACTTCCCCACTGGAGACCCCACACTCAGTCCAATGGTTGGCTGCGAACATCCGCCTCTGTGTTCATATGGGTCTGGCAGGGCCTCTCAGGGGACAGCTATATTAGACTCCTTTCAGCAAGCATCTCATGGCATCCACAATAGTGTAGGTTTTTGGTGACTGTACATAGGATGGGTCCCCAGGTGGTACAGTCTCTGGATGGCCTTTCCTTCAGTCTTTGCTCTACACTTTGTTGTCCCGTGAGTCTTTTGTTCTCCCTTCTAAGAAGGACCAAAGCACTCACACTTTGGTCCTCCGTCTTGAGCTTCATGTGGTCTGTGAATTGTATCTTGGGTATTCTGAGCTTTTGGGCTAATATGCACTTATCAGTGAGTGCATAACATGTGTGCTCTTTTGTAATTGACTTACCTCACTCAGAATATATGTAATTTCAGAATTCATTAAGAACAAAGCAAATTTACATATTAATAAAATATTTGGCAGCTTTGTCTTAATGAAAATGTCATTAAAGTCAAATATTCTTTTATCAGTAAAAACAATCATTTAATCTTTATGAGATCTTCAGTATTAAAAAAAATTACACTCCAAAACAAAAAAAAAAAAAAAAAGGCAAGTAGCCAGGCGGTGGTGGCACACACCTTTAATCCCAGCACTTGGGAGGCAGAGGCAGGTGGATTTCTGAGTTCGAGGCCAGCCTGGTCTACAGAGTGAGTTCCAGGACAGCCAGGAGTACACAGAGAAACCCTGTCTCGAAAAACAGAAGAAAAAAAAGCAAAAAATAACAGTCTTGTGTGTGGATAAAAGCTGTGTTCAGTCTGTGATTTTTTTAAGTTATTTTTTAAAATGGTTTTTTGCTAACTGGTCTAATAGCTGGCTTGAAGGCCTTAAGAGAAATACAATGAGGCATTGGAAGAAGACCATCTGCATCAAGTTTAGCAAGTGCCCTAAAAATAAAACTGCTCACTCCACCATTTGAAAACTGTCTTTTGCATGCTGAGTGGTGATAATGCACAACTTGAATCCCAGCACTCAGGAGGCAGAGACAGGCGGATCTCTGTGAATTCGAGGCCAGCCTGGTCCACAGAGTGAGCTCCAAGACAGCCAGGGCTACACAGAGAAACACTGTCTGGAACAAACAAACTAAACTTTCTTTTGTAGCTGTAAACTTTGTATAGGACTTGTGCTGTTCTGTGAAGTATCCAGTACACACTGCACTTACTAAAAAGAATTGATGCCTCTGAAGCAGGTGCCAAGAGAGAAAAGCTACTGGCAAGAATTAGGAGTTATTCTTGATCTTATGACAGCCCAGCTGGCCTGCATGAATCTGGACAATGTTGTCCAGAATGCTTATGTTCAATACCAGCTGTGAACACATTGGACAGGACAGTGAAGCCTGTCCCTCCATTACGGGTACTTCTAAAGCATGAGGGTTGTACAAGACTTGAAGGTTTGACCTGAGGAAGCAGAGGTGGAGTCAGCCTGGAAGATGTTAAGTCCTTTAAAGTGGCTGTGTCTGCCATTCCTCAGTGTTCTCTGAAGGTGGACTGGTCTTCCCAGGAATGGCACTGAAAGGTCCTGCTAGGTTAGCTCATACAGCCAGGCTCAATGTAACACAGAGCATATGGGGAAATATGGGTAGGAGTGTGTAAGAGTTCATCATACAAAGTTCTGGCGTTGAGGAAACCAGTTCACACTTCTGATTGTTCTCAAACTCAGCAGTTCACCTACTAAATTCGAGAGTGGATGCCTGTTTTCAAATATGTACATTTCTCCATTAACTAGTAACCCCCAACATGTCACTAATGACAACTGGTAAATATTTACTTTCTTAATCCATGGGATTAGCAGGCAGTAATGGAAAAGAAAGTTTGTATATGTGATCGATAGCCATGGCCTCTACATGACTACTACTGACATGTCTGTCTCTCTCCATCTTCCAGACACTTACCACATATCCCATCACGACCCTGTGCAGTGCTCCTACCGTGTACCGGATGCTCGTACAAAAGGACCTTAAGAGGTACTGGGCAGAACTCTCCATTTGAGCCCCAAGCAGAAGCTGTCACCCAACATTACAGAGCTTCCTTTACCACACAGGGTAGCCAAGAAATCTGAATCCCTTTGTATAGACATTCTGGACCAAATAACTATTTTGTATACTGTATGATAATGAGCAGATGCATTAGCATCGTCCTATCCTTTCTCTTCATTCGCGATGATCAAAATGTCCCAAGATATTACCTAATACATCATGGGTACAAAATCATATGCCATCTTAAATCAAGGGAAAGGGTTGGGAGACAGATCAATCAGTCACATGCTTAACACCTGTCTTAGTTAGGGTTTTATTGCTGTGAACAGACACCATGACCAATGCAAGTTTTATAAAAGACAACATTTAATTGGGGCTGGCTTACAGGCTCAGAGGTTCAGTCCATTGTCATCAAGGCAGAAACATGGCAGCATCCAGGCAGGTATGGTGCAGGAGGAGCTGAGAGTTCTCTCTCTTCATCTGAAGGATGCTAGTGGAAGACTGACGACTGACTTCCAGGCAGCCAGGGTGAGGGTTTTAAGCCCACACCCACAGTGACACACCTACTCCAACAAGGCCACACCTCCTAATGAGGTCACTTCCTGGGAAAAGCATATACAAACCATAGCATTCCACTCCCTGGCCCCCATAGGCTTGTTCAAACATGAGTCTATGGGGGCCATACTTAAACAAAGCATGATGCAAAATACATTTAGTCCAACTTCAAAAGTCCCTGTAGACTATAGCAGTCTTAACAGTGTTAAAAGTCCAAAGTTCAAGGTCTCTTTTGAGATTCATCCAATCACTTAAATGTAATCCTCCAAGCAAGACAGGAAACCAGCTGGGCAAAGTCAAAACTCTTCATCTCCACTTCTGATGGCAAAGCAGTCTTCAGATATCCAACTCCTTTTTCATCTTTGTTCACTTCAACAAGGTTCTTTCTCCTGGGCTTGTTCCACACCCTGTTAGCAGCTTTCCTTGGCAGGCATCCTGTGGCTCTGGCATCTTTAACTTCTTTGGTACCCCAAGTCAATTTCAGCTTCACAGCTTCTTGTTCCAAAGTCTGAGATCCACACATGATCTTCTGTGGATTTCCAAAGAGCTGGTGTCACTTCTCCAGCTCTGCCCTTTGTAGCACTCTAAGTTCAGATTGATGCACTCCACTGCCACTGCTGTTCTTGGTTGTCATCCCATGGTACTGGCATCTCCAATATGCTAGGGTTTTCCACTGTAACTATACTTCACCAAAGCCTCTCACAGGCTCTTTTTATAGTACCAAGTCTCAACTCCTTTGCATGCCCCCTTCAGTCCTGGGCTGTCAATTGCAACTGAGGGTACACTTTCACCAATGGCCTTCCATGGCCTCTCACAGTACCAAGCCTCAGCTGTTCTTCATGATGCCTTCATGCCTTCAAAACCAGTACCACCTGGATGATTCTTACACATTACCAAGTACAGCTGCAGCATAAGGAACACTTGGCTATCTCTGGAATACAGCTTCTTTGTGCTCTCAGAAAACACTTCTTATACTTCACCTCAGTGATGCTGGTCTTTTCTTAATCACCACTAATTTCTTAGATCCAGCTAACCAGCATCAATTGTCCCAGTAGTCTCCTTCCTTTTAATATAAAGCCAGAGACACGTGGCCGAAGCTGCTGAGTTCTGCTGCTTGCAGGAACTGGAACATTGGCCACCTTGTTCTATTACATTATCACTAGCTTCCTTTTTCCCAGCTCCTTCACTGCCTAAGTTGGCTGTCCTGAATCTTGCTACTTAGACTGACCTTGAACTCAAGAGATCTGCATGCCTGTCTCCTAAGCACTGGGATTAAAGGTGTGGTCCACCAAGCCTGGATTAAAGTTTTTCTTCACCTAGAATTTGCTCCTTCTAGGCTGGCCTTGAACTCAGAGATCTGCTTATCTTTGCCTCCTGGGATTAAAGGCTTGTACTACCATGCCTGGACCTAAAGTTAACTGGGTGAATCTTGCCCCCAAGGTCACCACTCCTTTAATTCAGTTTAATATCCTTGAATTCAGCTCCATTTCACTTCCTGGAGTCCTTTTAATACTCAAACTATATATTTTGTACTTTTCCTTTCTCAGCTTGCTATGTTGGTTCAAAATTCTCTTTATCAGACTTAACCAGAGAACAAAGTCTTTGTTGGGCTTTTTTGAGACTTCCTTTGCAGATGTAATTAATATAAATCTCTTTACCTTAGTCCTAGGCAGTCTCTTCAGACAATGGCAAAAAGCAGCCATGTTCTTTACCAAAACATCACAAAAACAGTCTCTCAGCCACATATTAAAGTTCTTCTCCACTGAAACCTCTTGGGCCGTCAGGCCTACACAGTTCAAATGACCCTCAGCACCACTGTCTTCCATATTCCTACCAGTCTGGCCCATTAAGCCCCACTTAAAGAATTCCATGGCTTTCCAAATCCAAAGTCCTAAAATCCACATTCTTCTGAACAAAAGCATGGTCAGGCCTATCACAGCAATACCCCACTCCTGGTACCAACTTCTGTCTTAGTTAGGGTTTTATTGCTGTGAACAGACACCATGACCAATGCAAGTTTTATAAAAGACAACATTTAATAGGGGCTGGCTTACAGGCTCAGAGGTTCAGTCCATTGTCATCAAGGCAGAAACATGGCAGCATCCAGGCAGGTATGGTGCAGGAGGAACTGAGAGTTCTCTCTCTTCATCTGAAGGCTGCTAGTGGAAGACTGACGACTGATTTCCAGGCAGCCAGGGTGAGGGTTTTAAGCCCACACCCACAGTGACACACCTACTCCAACAAGGCCACACCTCCTAATGAGGTCACTTCCTGGGAAAAGCATATACAAACCATAACAACACCCAAGCATGAGGTCCTGAGTTTGATTCCCTGAACTGTGATCATCCAGGTGTTGTAGTGTGTACTTGTAATCTAACAGTAGAGAAACAAAGATAAGCAGACACCTGAGGCTCACTGGCAAGCCAAAATAGCCTTTTGAGGAGCTTGAGGCCAGGGAGTGAGCCTATCTCAAAACACAAGGTGATGGTGTCTTCTGGAATCACATCGGAGACTGCTTTCTGACCTACAGAGACATATAGACAAGGGCACCTGAACACACACATACACCCTCACCTATAGGAGCATACACACACACACACACACACACACACACACACACACTCACACACCCTTTAGAATAAGCCTCTTCAAAGCAAAACAGGAAACAGGCAAACAAAACCCACACATATGCATCCTTGAAGAGAAGCGAATGAAACTTACAACTCAGGATTATATGTTTTAGGCAAATCATCTGCCACCTGTCAGGTAAAGCTATGATACATTTTTATACAACTAATTAAATTTTAGCACATGGTGTTGCATAACAAAACTTTTCCTGGAGAAACACAAAACACACATTTACTCAACTTAGATAGACAGCCAATGACAGACCAAAGTACAAATACCACCAAAGTCCAACTTGGTGAACCACCGGCTTGTATTGGTGTCTCTCACTAAATTTAGTATGGATGAGTGGTTACTTGCAGGAGCAGAAATGACTAAAAAACAGCAGCAGCAGCAGCACCAAAGTCTGTTCCGGCACTAATGATGGCTCCCAAAGTCTGGAAACCTGGAACTCACCACACAGCCTGCAGGCAGCTCAGCAGATTGGAGAATTTTCGACCTCTTGCAGGCAGCTGGGCTGGTTTCTTCTACTTAATTTTCAGGCAGCTGGTCTAGTTTCTGAGTCTTCTTTGCAGATTGGTTTTGCTTTATATTTCTTTATATATTTCTCTATATATTTTCTTTAATTTATATTGCTTACTCTGGCAAGGAGGGGCCTAGTGAGATCTAGTTAAATTCAGGGACTTCCTGAAGCTATTTTGAGTCGTTTCCTTCCAGTTTAAAAAAGCTTTCTTGCAGGATAGGAATGTTTCAGTCTTTGAGGAAACAGTTACACAACACATGGAAAGAGAAAGAAGAGAATAATTTGAGTCCTGTAGGTCTGACCATCTTCCTTTCCTACTAAGGTCTGCATGCCCAGGGGAGGAAGCGCTTTGAGACAGTGACACAGAGAGCCACCTCCTCTTTTCTTGGCAGCTTCATCTGCTTGTGGCTGTCAATGTGAGTGTCTTGCCTCACATTTCAAGTGTAGTCCAAAGCTATATAAGGGTTGCTTGAAGTCAGAGAGCATTTTGCTCATGTAGCTGCCTGCTTGTTTGGGATCCCACTACATGTGAGAGTCAGGCTGTCCCAGGCTTCCATGTCTTGATCCACATCGGCCAGCCATTAAAAGAGCAAGATCCAAAGTCAAACAGGCAGGGCTTTGCTACTTGCTTATTTGACCTTGCTAAGCCCCCATTAATTTCATCTATGACACTGTGACAAGGATTCAGTGTAGATGACATGCTTGGGACATTGGTCTGATAGGTTAACAGAGCAGAGCATCCTACTTGGGGCTCTATTACTGCAAAGGCTTTTTGCAATTTCTTTAACCTCTCTAGACCTTAGTCTCCCCATCTGTAAAATGGGTGCTCTGAGAAATCTAAGAGGGTTCCTAGAGCTGTTATTGCACAGCCACCACCTAGTCTGTTGTATCGTTTATTCATAATTATAATACTTTGTATTATTAGGGTTCTGATCTACCCCTTTCCCCTCTAAGCCCCCTACTTGCCAAAACATAGTTTATTCAGAAATATTTTTTATCACTCATGTGCCTCACACAACTAGAAGATATCCAGCAATACAGGAGCTGTTCAGGAAACACTTAGGTCGTGAGTGTTTCTACAGCCTGTTCTCCTAGTGCTTCTCTTGCTTGAACATCTGAACTTGTGATGAAATGCCCCCCACCAAAGGCCATGCACCTCTGCCTCTCCAGATATCAATTCAAGAGGCTGCGGCACTGCCTGACGGGAGGGGAGCCACTCAACCCCGAGGTGCTGGAACAGTGGAAAATGCAAACGGGGCTGGAGCTGTACGAGGGGTACGGACAGACTGAAGTGGTATGTCTGGGGGACAACATTTGTTTAGAATTTTCCCTCAGTGGCCATGGGAGATTGGGTCCAAGACCCCGGACAACTCCAAAATCCTCCAATGCTCATGCTCCTTATATGAAACGGGACAGGATTTGCACAGAACTTAAACACATCTTCCTCTATTTTTTAAACTGCTAGATAACCCATGGCATCAAATACAATGCAAAATTATTATTTAAAACTGCCAATTAAATAGCTGCTGTCTGTGTTACTGGGATATAATGGGGGAAGCAATGCTTGTATATATAATTCAGGACCAGTTTTTAAAACTACATACTTCAAAGTCCTTGATTAGTTGATCCCAAGGATACAGAAACTATGAATATGGAGACCTGTGTTTGGGGCTATTCAGCCATCGGATTGAGCACTGAGTCCTTAAAGTGACCCACTCCTGCTAAAAATCTTTATAGAATTTCTCACAACACCTTGCGGTAAATAGCTATTATAATATGTGAATTGCTTAGCTAGGTATGGCTTAAGAAGAGATATGATCGGCCTTCCTGCCTCTTCCCTGCACAGCAGCTAGCTAGCTCAGGAAATTCAGAGATTGGTGAGTCTAGAACTGAGTGGCTCATCTTTCCACTGCAGTAAGAAAGACCTCCCTACTCCTGAGAGCCCCTGGGAGAATCGAGTCCAGTGTGCATCCAGTGGAACCTAGAAAGCATGGTTTTCTGCTAAGGACAACTCAGCTAGCTGCAGGATATGTCTGTAATTCCAGTACACAGGCAACTGAGGCAAAAAGGCCACACATTCAATATCATGGGTCTAAAGCTAGTCATAATAAGATATTTAGGCATTGTCTCGAAGTCCAGAAAGCAACAATAAGAAAGAAGTACGGTCCTCAAAGCAGCAGAGTGGATGCCATAGAGAAATGTGGTAGAATGCACATCCTCGGATCCTACCAAACACCACTGGATCAGAACCTTGGGGGTGAGGCTCAGCCATTTGTGTTTCAACAGTGCATTTGGTGACTCTGATCAACTACTCCCAAAACTTCATCCCAGAATGACCCTGCATTCTGGGAAAGTCAGTAAAAACTGAGGAGGGGAGGGAGAGGGAGAGGGAGAGGGAGAGGGAGAGGAAGAGGGAGAGGGAGAGAGGGAGAGAGAGAAAGGGAGGGAGGGAGGGAGGAAAGGAGGGAGGGAGGGAGAGGGAGGGAGGGAGGAGGAGGAGGGAGGGAAGGAGGGAGGGAGGGAGGGAGAGAGAGAGAGAGAGAGAGAGAGAGAGAGAGAGAGAGAGAGAGGGAGAGGGAGGGAGAGAGGGAGGGAGGGAGAGAGAGAAGGTAAAGGGGAGGAGGAGGGGGAAGGGGAAGGGGAGGAGGAGAGGGAGATGTGTATGCATATGTGCCTGCCTGCCTATGAGCACAGTTAAACACTACATCTCTCAGCCCCTCCACCATACATACACACATACATACATACATACATACATACACACACATATACATGTGTGTGTATGTATGTGTATGTATATATATATATACATACACACACACACACACACACACACACACACACACACATATATATATATATATATATATATATATATATATATATATATGGCCGAGCACTGGGCTTACGTCTCATAACCAGCACACTTGGTTTTTTGTCTGAGTGCTGGGGATCAAAACTCAGGTCCTCATGTTTGATGACAAGCACTTTATTGACTTAGCCATCTCCCTGGTCCCCAAACTGAATCTTAATTCGTTGTTGGAATTTACACACTTATATAAAACTTGTCCTCTTTATAGGGAATTATTTGCGCCAATTGCAAAGGAGAAGAAATTAAACCAGGCTCCATGGGGAAAGGAGTAGTGCCCTACAATGTGCAGGTGGGTTGAGAAAACATGATTGGTTCAAGAAAGAAGAGTGTTTTCCTTTTCTCCCGTTTGTGACCTGTTTTTATTTTGTATACAAAAATGTGAACGACATAAATTATTTCTCTTATTCCAGATTATAGATGAAAATGGAAATATCCTACCACCTGGCAAGGAAGGGGAAATTGCCCTTAGGCTGGAGTCTGACCGGCCCTTCTGTTTCTTCTCTGAATATGTGGTATGAACAGAAAGAATATGCAAGCCATGCCCGGGTTCAGAAATGGGCCCAAATTTCCTAGCTACCATGTCTTGCTGACTCTTGGGCAAGTGTCCAATGCAGGTCTATTTCATCAGCTGTAAAGTGGGGGAGAATAACTCCCATTCAGTAAGAGCATCCCTAAGATAAATTCTACAAGTAAGAAGTCATTTGTAGTGGCTGTCCTCAGAGAGGAAAGGTGGACCAGCTAAGGCAGAAAAGGTTGCATGCAAGCACAAGGTTCATAGGAGAGGATTGGTTCTTAGAGCTTAGAGTTTGTGGGTCCTTTTCTAGGAACTGCCCTATCAAAACCCTGACTTCTTTTTAGGAATATGATGTGTAAGTCACTCATTGGGTGTCACACCCCTGTCTGTTCTAGCAGACAAATCCCCAAATGGCATCTTTGATTGGCAGGACAATCCAGAAAAGACTGATGCCACAATAAGAAGAAATTTTTATGTCACTGGAGACAGAGGCGTGATGGATGATGACGGATACTTTTGGTTTGTCGGCAGAGCTGATGATGTCATTATATCCTCTGGGTTTGTATGTTTGCTGTTCTAAGAAACTGATGGCATGGCAGAATGGGAGATTTCTGATTTGGAGAATGTGATGATCAAAGAATCAAAGGCTTCCTCCCCTCTGCAGGTACCGAATTGGGCCGTTTGAAGTAGAGAGCGCACTGATAGAGCACCCAGCAGTGGTGGAGTCAGCTGTCGTCAGCAGTCCAGATCCAATCCGAGGAGAGGTAGGGTGGATGTCAGAACGAAGGCAGCAGTGTATGCCTGGTACTCTACTTACAAATGAGTTCTACCCCAAAGAGGTCTGGGATTCTTTGTGAGGCCTGGATCAGAAACTCCCCTTAATTGGGGATTCAAGCTTCAGCCAAGCATACCTTTGATGTTATTGAGGTTCTGTCTCTGTTGTCTGCCTGAGATCTTAAGCTCTAGTTTCTCCTATCACATAGCAATCAGCTCAGGACACAAATATCCCCACACTCTCAAGAAGGAGTGAATTCCTTTTGCACCTGTTTCAAGTAAATTCTACCACATCTCTACCCAGTGTAGCCCAGCAACTTGTATAGGCCAAACCTGGATGATATGATGGTCTTGGGAAGTAAATGCCGGTAGCCCTACTAGAAAGTCATGAGGGGAATATTGCTTAGATAGTTCATGTGACTGTGGCTCCACGGGGGATCAGACACTGTGTAAGCAAAAGCATCAGATTCCAACTCCCATACAACCGTTACAGCTCAAAATATATTTCTTACAGAAACAAGAACAGGAGATTGTACCCAAGGTTGGCCCAAACTTCCCATGGGTCTATTAAGGAGGCACATTTCTCTTTCCTCCTGGAAGTTTTCTGACTTAGCAAGCAGAAAAATGTTGAGCCAGTGTGGCTATCAGTACACTCTATCCCCTTTTCTGTGCTTCCCTCTCACACACCAGTGGCCTTCCACAGGGTACTCTAAACATCTCTCCCCCTCCACTTTTGATCTATTCCAGTCTGCAATATAATTCTTCTCCTACCACTACATCCTCATCTTTTCAATAGAACTGATTTCAAATGCCAGAAACACATGCCAATTAGAATCAATGCACCAATTAAAACACTGTGTCTTTAAGCAGAATTCCAGATGGAAGGAAATATTGGGAGGCAACAACCCCTTCCAGGTAGATCCTTCCTGATCTGTACTTTCTGTCAGATCTCCTACAGACTATACTCATTAGAATCTCATCCTGTTCAACATGCCTCTAACTGTAGAGGTGCCATGGTGTAATGTGCACTTCGAAATCAAGGACTGCCTCATACAGTCAACTAAGCAGAAATGTTAAGTCCATGGGACATATAAACAGAACTCAGCACTCCTTACATTCACAGTCCGTTCCTCTGGGAAGAGGTCCTCAAAGACACTTTATAATTTGTACCCAAGCTTCACTCAGTGTCTCTGGAGCTTGCACTGCTATGGACAGTCAATGTCTTCGTCCAGCAATAGTTCCAAATCTTTGATGTGTCTTACAAGCAAATGGTCTTTCTGCTACAGGTGGTGAAGGCATTTATTGTATTAGCTGCACCCTTCAAGTCCTCCAACCGTGAGAAGTTAACTGCTGAACTTCAGGATCATGTGAAAAACTCAACAGCACCGTACAAGTACCCAAGGAAGGTAGGGGCAAGTTACCTCTGACTGCTGGATTTTGACTTTACACTTGCTGTGTATACTAGAAGATACCTCTTGAGTTTGTTTTACACTGAAAGCTTTTGTTTAAAGTGTTTTATATTTAAGATACAAGTGATCCTTTGCTGCAGGGGCTGGGAGTATGACTAACGCACTTGGCTGTGAAAGTGTGAGGACTGGAGTTCAGATTCCCAGAACCCATGTATACTCCTGGGTGGGTGTGCTGGCTCAACTGCCTTGGAAAGCAGAAGTAGAACAGCAGTGCAAGCTGGCTAGCAAGACCAGTCATATTTGAGAACTCTGGGTTTGATTAAGAAACCTGGTCTCTTAGGTGGAAGAGTTAACCAAAGATATGTGTCTGTGCCCACATAGGTGTGTTCACACACATGCAATGAAAATGCATTGAAACACAGATGGAAAAAAAAAAGAAATAGACTGCAATACTAAGAATGTTTTCAGAACTAATAAGGGACATTTTATATGGGGGAGTGGAAATTAAGAATCACCAAGTTCCTAATTTTTAAAATGTGGCACCTGATCTACAGAGTAAAATAGGCTATGATACTCCTTTAACCCCAAGATGTTCAAGTAGCCCTATGAAAGCCTTAAGTGTTTGTATGCATGTGAGACAGACAGACAGACAGACAGACAGACAGACAGACAGACACACACACACACACACACACACACACGACTCTTCCTGAACCTTTCTTCAAGGTTAAAGGAGAGAAGAACAAGTACATAAAAGACAAAGTCTGGCTCTGGGGTATTATCAGCTAGCTGTTACTGGCTAATTACAGGACCATTACATCATTTGAGCCAAAACGTAGTTCATGTTACTGATCAGATCCAACCGTCTTCACACTTTCTCCATTAAAATAACTAAACTGGTAACTTTGATGTTCAGAAGAGAATGTGAAGACATTTAAAGATGTTTGAGAGGAAGAATCAAAGACAAAAGTGGCCAAGTTAGGGTGTGACTTGGTGAAACCTCTGCTAACTCTATAAATCATCCCTAAGATTTTCCTCAGATTGTTTAGGTCCCGGCTCTTGAAAGACATTTTAAGAGGTCTTTTTCTGAATCACATGTAGTAGAAGGCAGTTGGGTTCTAGGTGTAAACAGAGGGAAACCAAAGGATAAAGAGATTTATATTTGGAAGGATCTCCAAAGCTGGGAATCTCCCATTTTAAGCCTTAGCCTAGGGTTTCTGCGACTGTACTGACTGTTAGCTATGATGAGACACGCAGAATCAAGTGCCTCCTATCTTTCTGTCAATCAGGTGGAATTTGTCCAAGAACTCCCAAAGACAATCACTGGGAAGATCAAACGCAACGTGTTAAGAGACCAGGAGTGGGGACGGGTCTAGCTGGATGAGAACCGAGCCGGAAGTAGTGATGTGTTGGCTCCAGTACTTGCCTCCTGATAGTTCGACGACTACACTCTTAAAACACTTAAACATGTTTTTCCTATTTCACTCTTAAAATGCTTTAACATTTGTTTTTTCCTGTTTGAAAATAGTTGTACCTAGGAAAACAATAAAGAAAAAAGCAAATTCTAAACATATTTGAGAAGGGTACTGTTGTGATAATCAAACCAACAGAGAATGAAGTGTCAAAGGTCAAATGACACCAGAGAAATGGGCAGCATACTGTGAATCTTTGTTTCATACATCTTGTCCTGATTAATCCAAAGTAAAGACGAACTGTCCTAAGAGAAATGCTTAAGACCTCTGCATAACAAGTCTTTATAAAATCACCCTTTTAAGCAGATTAAAATACTGTTCAGATCAGAAGTATAAATGACTCAAAGGCCAGTTAATGAGTTTAACAAAATCCAGTATGAGATCAGTGCTTGAAGTAAATCCTACAAAATATTTTAAACTTGTATTTTTTGGTTGTTAATTATTCAGGAATAAATTTAGTATCTTTACTCTTTAGGTACAATGAGCCCAGATTTTTGATACATAATCAAACATAAGCATTTTTACAGTAAACTGCACATATAGGAAGCCATTTGTATAGTAAACATACTATACACATAGACATTTGATATGGGGCAGAAAAGCAAGAATGCCAAAACTTACAGAACAAATTTATTTTTATTTTTTAAAATATCAGGAACTTTGAAAACCTGAAAGTTCAGCTGTACCAAAAGCAAAATGCAGTAAAAATATCTGAAACCTGTATTCAGCTTTGGAGAAACATGTCCTACAGGACTAGGTTTAGAAAGCAGGACGGGGATTTGGTTTCTGCTTCTTTATCTTCTGTCCTAACTGCTATAGCATTAAACTAACCTCTAAGTTCCTACCCTGGGATCACCTGTAAACTAGCACACTGAAAAGTCAGTGAAGACAACGTCGGCAAATCTGAAGGCAGAGCAAAATCAGTGAGTGAATTTAGATCCCAAGAGCACACAGCACTGTACAGCTGGCAAGGAGCCAGTCATACTTGGGACTCACTGAAAACAAATAAATAAAAAGGCAATCCAAAGCATAGTATAGATCAAAATCTGAAGTACAACAACTTGCCAAGCTCCAGAACTTCCTGTCTGAGCAATGAGTAATTTATCCTCAGGCCCTTTGTCCTATACTATTAAAAGGTAAGACCCTCTATCTTGGAGCAAACCACAAGAAGTAACCAAGATCGTTTCCTCCTGTTACCCCTAAGTGATACTACGGCCCATCCTTTCAAGAAGCTTTCAATCTCAGACCTGATTTAACAAGTCAAAACACCGGAGGATGGTCTAACCCCATCTGCATTAGCAAGGTACTGCCTACTCTCTGCTTCTCCCATATCCTCTTGGTCTGGCTTACCAAGCAAGCTTCTAGCTGTGTGACACAAAACATATATTCTCATGTCAAGCTCTTCACTTAACCACCTTAGCATTTATAGTACTTCCTAACATGAATTAAGATTTAAGCACAAACCCATTTCCCAACCTAATGTTAACAGGCCCCACTTGGATAGCTGTTTTTACAGTACTCACTGGTCCTTCTACCCTTCCAATCTGACTGTGAGGAACAACTGAAAGCACCATAAGCTGACAGCACAGCTTGGGTAGCAATCCAGCAAAAACCCTGGTACCGTGGCTTTCTTTCCTGGTTTTTGTACTAGGATATGGAAGTGACCCAGCAGCATTCCTAACCTTATAAGAAACACCTCTGGGTCTACACCTGGAGCAGTCCTCTTCTACCTCATACCTTCTCTAAAACACCTGCAGCAATGAGCCATCAGATTTGCTCTTAACATAAAACAACAACAACAAAAAAAAAAAAAAAAGAAAAAAGAAAAAAGAAAAAACAAGAAAAGCAAAAAGTAGAAAGCATCATAAAGTGATTCCCACATTATCCACAGTGCCATTTCTCTATGTGTCAATGGAACGGTAGGGACAGCTGAGCCATAGCACGCACCCTCCTCAGAATGTCCTGCCCATTTCCCACTCAGACACTGTTCAGTTCCACACAAGTTGGCAGTGCTTAAGAGGAAACTAGAAAGAGTAATGAGGAGGCAGAGGCCAACACCATCCTCCTCGCACCCTTCCCCTAGGAAACAGTACATGGTTCTGCACACACTGACATACAGGCCTGGAAAGGCTCTAACGAAACTGACAACAGGGAATGTGAGATCAGATCTGAGCAGCACATAAACATCAAAATATATTATCACAATTCCACATGGAACCCCAGCTGAGACCCACCTCCCCACAGAATGACCTATGAGAGCTTATTTTCATTTGTATTGGGTACTTCTGAGCCTTTACTTTCAGGTTCAGGTTTCGCTCCTCCTTCACTCTCTGCCTGGGTTTCGGACCCTGGCTCTGTCTGCCCCAGCAGCTCGCTACTCTCTGGTGCCACGTGTTGGTTATTTTTCCCTTCTGGGGGATCACTTTGATTCAACTTGCTATCGGGTTCCAATTTTGCTTCTTTGCCATTTCCCAGCTTTGCGTGAGGCTGTGAGTCTTTTGCACTCTTCACTACTTCTTGGAGGTTGTATTTTCTGAATAGCACATAATCTTTCAACACACTCAGGCAACACACAGCTTTGATGATTTCGACTACCACCGTGTATTCTGGATTAGTGAGATCCACTTTGTTTTCTGAATTGAGGCTGCCCACTATTCCTGAAACAAAAATAGGAAAATGGGCTAAGGAAGGAAGGATATCATTAAGACTGATGAAGCCAAAACAAGGCTTTCATCCATTACTGTACAGGATTTGTGAAAATGGGGTTTATAAAAGTTCATTGTTCTTTGTAACTGTCAAATTCCATTTATACTTTTTTATTACAAGACAAGGCTGTCTATATAGCCCTGGCTGGCCTGGAATTCATAGCAATCAGCCTGCCTCTGCTTCCCAACTGTGGGATCAAGGGCATGCATGCACAGCTCTATCAATGCTTTTAATAAACAAATATGAATGAAACCTTGAAACATTTAATAAGAGAACAGTTGGCAGAGCAGAAAGATGACTCAGCAGAAACGTGCATGCACTGTTGTAGCAGAAGACCTTATCTGTTCCCAGCGTTCGTGGTGAAAGACTTAACAATCACCTGTCAGTCCTAGTTCAAAAAGGAAACAAAAGCTTCTTCTGGCCTCTGTGGGCACTCACTCATGTGCACAAACCCAATTAAGTGTGAATCAAAATACTTAGGGAAGAAAATGATATCTCCACTTAAGAAGAACAGACTGATTTTTATTGTCATCTCTAAATAAGACAACTACTTTCATAGAGGTTCCACCAGACTTAGTATTCTAAATAATCCAAAGATGATATAAAATATACAAGAGAACATATGTAGGTTATATGCAAATACTACACCAAACAGGCAATTTTATATAAGGCTTACCTTATATTACCCTAGGGGATACCATAATGACTGATCGATCACCCATGGGTATGGGAAGACCACTATATTTTCCCAAGTATTCAATTTTGATTTGCAAAGAATTCTACCAGAGAATCTACCTCACATACCAATATTACTTAATCTGATATATGTGCTGAAGAAAAAAAATGCACTAAAACATTTTTAAGCTTAAGTTTTAACCATAGCAGGCTACATAAAATTACTAAGAGAACTTACCTGCCAACTCTTTAATAACTTCTTCTCTATTCATATGGCTATTATTTCGAGATTTGTATACAATCTGAAATGTCCCTTTGTTTGGGGCTTTAAACCAGGGTTCCAGAAATGTTTCTGCATATTTTTTCATGTCTTCTAAAAAAGCTTTACATGTGCCTGAGATGGGCAACATTCGCAGAATAACCCGTGTCTTCTTTTTCTTGGTTTTGTACATGTCCTGGAGAATATGATGCACTAATTTCTCAGGTTCTAAGAGAAAAAGAAAAACAAAAAAGAAACACAAGGGGAAAAAAAAGGCCTTTTTTTGTTGTTGTTTTTATTTTCCCACTAGTATCTCTCTGCGACCTACCATATATAAAAGTTGATAGTCTCAGAATCAAACTTAAACCACACCTTACTGTTGTTTTCTTATAATACAAATTAGAGTAATGAGCATTACTCAGCATAATTTTACAAAAAAAAAAAAAATCTGCACATCACTTAACGTACTGTCCATTAGTGAGTCCAGACGCCCAGCTCTGAGCAGGGAAAGAATCCCAGCACCACAGAGCACAGCAGGACGCAGTGACTCACGGGCTTCCTCGCAACTACACACATCTGCCAAGACAACAGTGCTAACATTTTCAAATTAGTGATCACATCTGAAAGTCAAAGGAATTCCATTTCCAGGTCTTCCGAGGATCGGGTGGTCCATTCCTAAATGGTAACTGCTGGGTACTACGGAGCAGCCGCTCTTCGAGACAGAATACACATTTTCATTCCCCCTTAAGCTACCCAAGGAAGGATGCCGCACAGCCAGGTCCCTACTTCTAACCAATGCTATGCTCAACACCCTCCACCTCTCCACATTAATAGGAAACTTCCAAAATGTGGAGTAGGAAGCAAATTCCCTGAGTTCGATATATGTCATCTGACAACCTTTTCAAAACCATGCTGAAACTGATATACGGTTGATGGAAAGTGGGGACGATCCACAGAGTAATCAATAGCCACATCCATGAAGCCATTGTCTAGGCAGCATCTGCTAAGAAAGAATGCCCAGATGCTATGTGATTGAAGATCTTAGGGCTGTTAACCAGACATACCTATCCCAAGTGTCCTGATGAAGACTACATTATTTGCTCCGCTCTCCACTGACTGGAATCTTCTCAGCCTCTTCTCTGTAGAAGCTTTAATGTCACCAACTTCTTTTTTCAAGGCAGACTCTGCATCATCATCTTCTCCCTCACTTCCAGAGGGCTGCTGGTCCTTGTCTATAAACTGTTTACATAAAAACCAACAGGCAAAAATTACAGAACAGCTCATGTTCAAACACTGTAATTAACTACTTATGTGAAACCCCCAGTGGCAGAGGTCTCAATGATAACAATAAATTTTTCACTAGGTTAATAAAATAGTGCTTCCAAATGTACATTAAAAAATAAGTTCTCTGTGTGTGGTACGTGCCATCTGAATATGGTTTCAGACCCTTCTGGATAGTGGCAGGCAGGCAATGTGGCTGTGCCAGGATTAGAACCGAATGCATGAGAGAACTAAAACCCTTTCTCCCGCTATAAGAAAGGGAGCACAAAAAGCAGTGGCCAGTGCTTGCAATCCCTACACCTGGGGGTCTGAGGACAACTTGAGGTAGCCAGCAAAGCCTTCTGTCAAAAACAAAAGGGGCTCAACAAAAAGGGGACTTTCAATCAGGTAATAAAAATAACTGTGCACACCGAAGGAGCCTTTACGGATTCCTATTCTGCCCCCTCCTCTCAAGTAATGGGCCTGCTACATCATCTTTCTCCATACTTCAGAGTGTGCAGGTGTATTCGGAGTCTAAGCCAATAATATCACGGCTGCCAAACTGCCATAGGATGAGATCTGGGCTTCACAGGTTTTTCTTAAATGTATTTTCAAGTGTACTTGGAAAATAGCATCCCTATCACTACCTCAGTGAGATTTTAGCTTGTAGCAATTTCGCACTGACGCAAGAAGTACGCATCTGAAAGGTCTTTGGCACACTACCTGGTCCACAGAAGGCAATCAATACGTGGGAGCCACTGTCATTAGTAACGTCAAGAAGGGCTAAAGAGCAAGCCCGTAGGCACACACCCACCAGGCAGGTGACCGCAATAGCAGCCACACGGGGGCGGGAAGGTAAGCGAGGCCTTACAGGCGCTCTGAGCAACTGCCGCCCCCGCTCCCCGGAAGAGGCCCGCGGGAGGCTCACTCTCGCCGAGGCCCGTACCTTCTCCGGCCCGTACATGTCGTCGCCGTATTCGTTGAGCAGGCTGTAGGCCTCCTCCACGCACTTGCGCTCGTTCATGTTGCAGGTGATGAGGATGCCCTGCAGGCCAGGCTCCAGCTGCCGCGGGCCGCCTGCGTCACCGCGTCGGGCCCTCTTGGCCGGCAGGAACTGGGATTTGCCTTTGCGCTTTCCGCCGACCGGCTGAGGTGACTGCTGGGCGGTGGTCGCCATGCTACCTACGATCCACGTTCCTCAGCTTCTTCGTCTGCGCGGGCGCGGGGTGATTGCGTCACACGTACGCGACAGTTTGCCCAAGCGGCCCGCGCGCCTCCTTCTGGTGGCTCCGGTCCCTCCTGGTCCTCGCACAGAGTGACAACCGCTTCAAAGTGGAGCCAGGACTTAAATGTAGATTGTGGACTCCAGCAGGGTGTAAAACGTGCTCACAAAAAAGATGGTTTATTTGCCCATTCATATTTATTCATTGTTTTTTTAAAGTTAGGGTTTATCGTGCTAGTCGCTGTCTAAAGTACCAAGGTCGTGCCATGAGCAGAACAAGAAAGACATTTATTGTCCTTATAATAAGGTTTCTCAAGAGTCACTGGAGTCTACCATATCACCATGAGGAACAGAAGGGACTCAGTAAAGGCAGACTCTGGCGCCATAGGGGCATTAAACACTAAGTTGTAAAATGTGTCTATATTAATACTAGAGCTACTGTATTAATCACTTTCCCCATGCTTCTGTTAGACATGACTGTCCTAATATGTGAGAGTGACATTGTGGTAAGATGTTCTGCATGTCCTTCGTTGTAGCAGGAAAGTTACATTGCTTGTTTCTGAACAAAACGATTGAAACAAATGCAGTTTTGTTCCAAAAAGAATTACCTAATTCAGACAGACAGACGCGCGCGCGTGCACACAGACACACACACACACACACACACACACACACACACACACACACACACAGTGGGATGGATTGTAGAAGTAATTCAAGAAGTAAAAAACAAAAAACAAACCTCCTTTTGGGTCGGCAAGCCAACTCAGCTGGAAAAATCATTTGCTCCCAAGTCTGAAGATGCCAGGACCCCACGTGGTGAAGAGAGAAGCCAGCTCAGCAGCTGCCCTCTGACAGCCATGTGTGCTCATGTACACACATATACATGGGCTTAAATATTCTCTAACATCCTGCTTCCGGGGTGTAGTTTAGCTCTGTGTCCTTTTCCATCTGCCTACATCCTTACTGAGATGGACATTTGGACATGCAGTCAGCTCCCCAGTCTGTGCTATTGTCCCTGACTCGTCGGTTCTTGCTGCCTGATTCAAATAATGAACATGCTCTGCTGGACTTTTGTGCCTGCTGGGCTTGTTTTCAATTTTAGAACACTAACACCTTCCCTGACATACCTACCTGGATCTTAGTATAGTTTAGATAGTATAGTATAGATCTTATAGTATAGTTTAGTATAGATATAGTATAGCATAGATAGATCTTAGTGTTTTAGAGTAATTAAGTGGAAAGCCTAACACCCGGGTCCCCACATAGGAAAACTGAAGCCTAGAATTTGGAATTTAAAAGAAAGCTCAGTCCATCACAAGTGGCCAACATTACAGTTATGCTGTCATTTTCTGTTACTGACCCAAGAAACCCCAGATAACCAGCTTAACATAAGGCAAGATTTGTTCCGCTCGGAGTTTAGAGGTCTCTATTCAAAGCCACTTGATCTCATTGCTTCTGACTGGGTGAGACAATATGAATTATTGACATGAACCAATGCAAGAAATATTCTCATCTCCTGGTGACCAGAATGTGAGACAGAATTTAGGGTAGGGCCTGGATTTCTATTAGTCCCATAAGGTCATATACATGGTCAGTGGCCTAACTTCATCTCACTAAGCCTTACCTCTTTGTTTTGTACTAGGGTTTTGATCTAGGCATAAGTCAGATCACTAAGCTATATCCCAATCATTTTGTTAATTTTTATTCTAAAGCAGGGTCTAACTTAGTTCCCCAGGTTGGTCTGAACTTGCTCTGTGCACCAGATAGGGCTTGAATTTGAAATCCTGAATTACAGGGTTATAACACAAGACTTAATTTCCCTCAGCTCTCAACAGTTCCATGCTATCACATAATGACCTTTAATGGTCTTTAGTACCTGGTGCTTGGAAGGCACTTAAGACCTAGACCAAGCACACTGGTCTGCAAGCACAATGCCTTCAAGATTCCAGATAAAGCAATGAGTTGAACAATTGTAGTCATCCAGCAGCCATGGGCGAACTGGCTTTACCTGAAAGGGGGGCTGGAAATGAAAACGTAGGGGGTAGAGAGAAGAATGAAGCCAAGACAGACGTTCTGATCAAGTCTCAAAGTTTAAAATAAGCGTGGCATTCATAAAGAGAAAAGCCACACAACCCACCCCTTGCTTCAGCTGTAGTATGTGGCGGAGCAAGGTCAGTGCAGGCAACCAAACCAGCTTGGTCCCCTTGGGAACCCGGACCTGTAGCCAAGACTGGTGTCTCTGTCCAGGTTGATAAAACCTGTCATGGCAAATGTACAAGGTCTACTTAGCCTGCTCAAGGCTGGGAAGGTAACAAACAATAACCAGGAAAATAATCTCTTTGCTTGGTTTCATATTTGCCAAATAAAAACCTTCCACTCATATCCCTAGGGGGTATGAGGAGGACTTAACAACTTGCCGTGTGAACCGGCCCAATTCAGGAAGTGCTGGTAGCTCACATAAACATTAAAACTGGGGCCAGAGAGATAGCTCAGTGGTTAAGAGCATGCACAGCACTTGCATAAGACCTGAGTTCCCACGGGGTGGTGGTGGTGGTGCACGCCTTTAATTCCAGCACTTGGGAGGCAGAAGCAAGCAGATTTCTGAGTTTGAGGCCAGTCTGGTCTACAGAGTGAGTTCCTGGACAGCCAATACTACACAAAGAAACCCTGTCTCGAAAAACAAAAACAAAACAAAACAAACAAACAAACAAACAAGACATGAGTTCCCAGCACTGGAATCAGGTGGCTCACAATCCTTTATAACTCTAGCTTTGGGGATATCCAGTGCCCTCTCTTGGCTTCCAAGAGCCCGTCTTAATAAAATAAAATAAAATAAAATAAAATAAAATAAAATAAAATAAAATAAAATAAAATAAAATAATAAAATAAAATAAAATAAAACAAAATAAAATAAAATAAAATAAAAAATAAAATAAAATAAAATAAAAAAATAAAATAAAATAATAAAATAAAATAAATTTCAACAAAATAGAATAGTCATGTGTTTTAGTGATCTTTTAACAGGTATAATCATCAAGTTCGGTCCCACCATTAACATCCTGAGAGCATTTCTCCAGTTCCATGTCAAGCTTCTTTTGGAGGTGGTACTATCACAAAAATGGAAGTCATTGGGAGAAAGGAAATCTTTCTATAGATGGATTGTTCCTAGACAGACACTGTACCAGATCTATTGAGAAAGATTAGAGAGTAAAATCATAAAAAATCTGATTGGAATAAAAATGCATATATTGTGTCCAGATATGATAGAGAACAAATACCAGCAAAACATGCCTGGCTGACATGAGACAATGGCCAAAATAAACAAAGACTTACACAGTGCTCAGACAGGTGAGTCGGTCCCTAGAATACTGCAATACAACTCAGTTCTTACACTGTTTAGAGATTGCTTTAGACTCCACAGCTTTAAGGGCACATTCCCCAACAAGATTGCAACTACAGACTGGCTACAAGTTTCCCAGCGATACACTCACCTGATCAAGAGTTGGACGACTCTCAAAAGAACAACTCCCAGGGCTCCAAAAAGTGTTCTAGATACTACTATAGTTTTGTTACGAGGGTTTTTTTTAAAAAACAAAACAAAACAAAACAACAACAACAACAAAAAAACACCCCCCAAAAGAAACACATGGGACAAGATCCGTAAAGGACCCGGAATGCAGGACTTGGACATCATGTCCTCCTGGAATCAGCTACCTCACCCTCCAGGAGCAGTGTGTGCTCACTCAGCAGAGCGCACTTCTGAGTCTTAATTGGATTTTGATTAGATGGGGTTGATTGGTTGAATAATTGGCCTGTTGGTTACACTCATCTTCTAACCTTTTTTTCTTACCCAGAGGTTGGGCTGGCAAGAATATCAGGCGAGAATTACACCCTATAATTATGCCCTATAATGAAGCAGCAGTGCAAAGGGAGAATAACAAATAGAATGAAGTCCAGGAATGAATAACCCCTTTGGAGCTGTTTGCCAGTCAGGTCCCATAGTGCCCCAAACACTGCAAGCTGTTGCCCTACTATTGGTTGCTGGATTAGATTGCTTTCTGGTGCTGGGGCTGGGGGTGGGGTGGGGAATAAAACACTATGTATGGTCAAAATCAACTTGAGGAGGAAACAGTGTATTGGTGGGGGCCTCTTGGGGAGGGAGCACAGAACAGACTGCACTTACCTCACACTGCCCCAGGGCAGGCACAGGGCTATAGGGAAGCACAAGGCACTGCCCTGGGGGGTGGGAAACTACTGAGATGTGCGAAAGCCAGAGCTGGCTCAGAGGTTCCTGAGCCTTCAACAGGCCAGGGCCGTGGGGTTCTCAGACTCTTGGACATCCAACAGCAGCTGGGAGTTGTGGACGAACAGAGAACAGAGTCAGGGGCCCTAAGGCTGGGGACAGAATCTAGCTCAGGACCAGGAGTGGACTGGGCAGGGGAAGCTATGGCTTGTCCCATGGGTGATTGTCCTTAGCTCGGCAGTGCCAAGCTTGGTTGCAGTTGTGGCTAGGAGCACAGAGAGGCCATCCGTGGGAGAATAAAGCTGTGGCTCTGTAGACATAGACCTTCCCCAGGTTCCTCATGGTGGACCTTGACAGATCTTGATGAAAGAGAAAGTCCATGAGTCTAAACAATTTATTGTCACAGCAGAAGACAGATGTGTAAAACCACAACCAACTGAGATGAAATACCTTTTGCAGAGAGGAATGTCTGGGAAGGGAAGCTTATTGGCTAACTCCTCCAGGCCTCTAGGTACCTCATTAGCATGGAGAACTCCGTTTTGGGCCTCTGTGACAATAGGACACTTTTATGTGAGAAGCATGGCATGCGTTCTAAGTCAGGAGTCTGGCAGGGAACCAGAAGTCATCAAAGCCTCAGGCGTGTGCCCACCGAGTCTCCAGGTCTCAACCTGCTCCACTTCATCAAACTTCCTGGCATGGTTTCACATCCCACAAGACGCTACTTTTTTTGAGCCAGCTAGTAGGTTTGGTAAACAAGAATAGCATTGTCCACATATTACGAGAGCATAGATCCTTGTAGGAAAATAACTCCACCCAATGACACTTGCAGACTAAGATAAGAGGGGCTGTGTATAATCCTGGAGAGTGACTGTATGTGAATTGATGAAAAAAGCCAAAGCCATTTGCTGAAAAAGGCACTCTATTGGTCTACTATGGTGAATGCTGTGCTTATGTCTATGAATAGTAGGTAGAAGTATATGAATCGGGCATTATTGGACCCAGAGACAGTCTCTAATTGCCCTTGGGTACTTAAGAAACTGCCAACCTGTGCAATTTGGCTTGCAAATAGAAGAGTTGGGATATTACAGGGACTGGTGTGAGGAATAATAGGTGTTGTTTAATCCATGTTTCCATAATGGATTTATAGCAGCAGTAGTTTTTGCCTTGTCTTGTCTGGTATTAGGAAAGACTTTAGAGTGACATATTTATCTCTGTCTCCAACATTCATGGAGAACTGAAGGCCTGACAGGTAAAACCTGAACAATGCTATATCATATGTTTTGGCCAGTGAGTCTTAGAAAAGTACCATTGTCTTAGAAGGTGTTAGTGGGTCACAGAAGACTAAAATCTGGGGCTTGAGAGGTGGCTCAGTGGTTAAGAGCACTGAACTGCTGAGTTCAACTCCCAGCAACCACATGGCTTACCACCATCTATGATGGGATCTGATGCCAGTTCTGCCATGCAGATAGAGAACTCACATACATAAAAATAAATAAATCTAAGAGAGAAAGATGTCTAAATCTGGCTTTCTGGGGCCAGAGAGATGGCTCAGTGGTTAAGAACATTGACTGCTCTTCCGAAGGTTCTGAGTTCAAATCCCAGAAACTACATGGTGGCTCAGAACCATCTGTAATGGGATCAGATGCCCTCTTCTGGTGTGTCTGAAGACAGCTACAGTATACTCATATAAAATAAATAAATCTTTATTATCTTTAAATCTGGCTTTCTGGTCATTTTCAATTCTTTATTTGCCCTTTTTAGGAGAAGAAAATGTATATTATGAACCCACAAGAAACTTTAGCCAAAAAGATGTGTTAAGAGGCTGGGGAGAGGGCTCAGTGGGCCAAGTGCTTGCTGTGTAAGCACAAGGACCCGAATTCACCCTCCAACACCCTTCAGAACAAGAGAAAAAGAGAGACTCTTCAGAGTACTTCTACAGAAAGCTAACAAGATTGCCTTGATGAGATTTAGGAAAGGCTTAATATTTGATCTAGTCATCTCTTGGGTTTATAACAATTCTTTTAAAATTCTCAAGTTTTTCAATGACAACGGACAACAACAACAACAACAACAACAACAAAAACCCCAAAACCCTTTGTTTTGAAGGCTACAGAGCTCTCATCTAGTTGTTAAGCTACTGGAATTATGAATTCATGAATTAAGTGATTTGATTTTTTTTTTAATGACCTCTTTTAAAAGTTTTAGAAGGCCGGGCGTGGTGGCGCACGCCTGTAATCCCAGCACTTGGGAGGCAGAGGCAGGCAGATTTCTGAGTTCGAGGCCAGCCTGGTTTACAGAGTGAGTTCCAGGACAGTCAAGGCTACACAGAGAAACCCTGTCTCGAAAAACCAAAAAAAAAAAAAAAAAAAAGTTTTAGAAAGTCTGTTCCAAAAGTGGCCCACTTGGATTGGAGCCGCTTGACAGGCACAGCAACTCTTCATCAGAAAGGTGATATTAAGGAAAGCTGTGTCTTGGAAATTAACATCCTCTCTAGTGGAGTATTATTTAAAACATTTCTCAAATCTCCCCTGAGGTGGTAGAAGATACCCAGCTGTTCAACGCTAGTCTCAGTGCAGTAGATTCCACTATAAGGAACAATATGTGATGGAGAGCTGGGAAAGAAAGGAAAATGGAAGTTATTGGTGTGCTATTGAGAGGTGGAACTGGAGGCAGGATGCTGGTGACAGGTTTGAGAGATGGGTGAGGTCAATGGGCTGTCATCACCCAGTGGCATCAGCTTATGCAGATGCAGACTCAGCCCCCAAACCTGCTTCCTGACTTAGGATTTCCCCTGGTTCTGGGTAGCGACAGAGGCCCAAAATGGAAGAAAGGTTCATGTAGTGGATTGGACCTCCTCGAAGAATCACTGTGGTTAATGATACCACAGGAGACCATGCAGGTATCTGTGGTCCATACTATGGTCTCTGGCCATGCTATAAGATCAATGTGGGCTTATATCAATGAACCTTGCCTGATGCCTAGAACGGGGCCGAGGGTGTGGGGGGGAGGTGAGGGAAGGCATGCTGATGTGAGTGGTATGAGTGGTATGAGGCCATCCATGGTACTGAAGCCCATGCAGATATATGTAGTCTGGGAGAGCTGGCCCTGCCC
Organism: Apodemus agrarius; assembly: GCA_964023405.1. Classification (NCBI taxonomy): domain Eukaryota; kingdom Metazoa; phylum Chordata; class Mammalia; order Rodentia; family Muridae; genus Apodemus; species Apodemus agrarius. The sequence continues at coordinate 113,089,628 of OZ030005.1, forward strand.
CTCACTAGACCACAGCACTGTGTACAGGAGGTGGCATGAGAGCAGGAGAGCTGGTCACTCCCCTCTCTGATGACCTCAATGGTCTCCTCAGTTGATGGCTTCTAGCATAGATGCAGGCAGAAAAAGACTCCTCCCTTGGGACCACTAAGAATTTGACCTGCTCCAGTGAGTATATGGACAACACAAAATAGACACAAAATATTTTTTTCTTTTTGATAGGCACCTCACTACATATCCAAGGTTACCCTCAGACTGATACCCCCTGGCTCTCTACCTCTTCAGTGCTGGAATTGCAGGTGTATGCCGGTGGCCCCTGGTGTTTCTAAATTATCATAGTCTCCTTTCTCCCAGCATATTATAGCTGGGACAGGTCTGCAGAATTCTTTAGTCTAGATAGGAAAAAAAGGAAGGCTCAGATAAATAGTTTTTAAAATAATTTTTATGACTCAGTAGAGCCATATGGCTCATGCCTATGGCCTTGATGTTTAGGAAATACAGGCCACCTGCACTACAGAGCAAGGTCCTGTCTCAAAGCAACAACAATAAATAATAACAACAAAACCTAAACCACAGACAAAGTCAGTAGAGCTTTCAACTCAGGTATGACTGACGGTTGTCAGAGCAGAGCTGAGAAGAGGGAACTTGGGTGATGCTACATCCTGGGAGAATAATTCTATGCAATTGCTAGTGCTTGTCCTCTTACCTAGAAAATAGCTCATCCATACCAAGGGCCAATTTCACTAGATATGGGTCTCTACACCAAATAGCTGATATAATCAACCTAGTTAAGACTCATTAAACTGTTATGTTTGCATCTTATACCTTTCATATATATGGAATAGATGGCTCAAAGGAAGGGTGGTGATCTGAATGAAAATGGCCACTATAGATTCATAGTGGCACTATTGGAGGTGTGGCCTTTTGGAGGAAGTGTGTCACTGGGGGGGGGTGTGAACTTTGAGAAGCCAGGCCTAGTGGTTCATTCTCTCTTCCTACTGCCTGTGGATGAAGAATATATAACATCTCCAGTTCCATGTCTGCCTGCATGCAGCCACGCCTCCCACCATGATGATAATGAATTAAACCTCTGAACTGTAAGCCAGCCCCAATTAAAGGCAGTCACAAATCTCTCAAATAATTCACAGAGTTTCTGTACTCATTGTCACACTGTGTAGTTAATAAATTTTATAGTCTTGATAAACAGCCTGGCACAGAGCTGAGTAATGCTGAACCTCAGCTATGCCCCTGGCTGTTTATTGAAATCATCCATCTCATTTACCCATTTAACTTTGGACAGTAGTCCACTAGCTCTGCTTTCATTCATTAGGACAAAAATACCAATAAGGCTCATAAAGGTGTGGATCATGGGTTTAAGAAACTAAATTCAAATCATTTTCTTAAGATTATTTTTTGTGGTTGCAGACACGGTTCAACAGTTGAGAACACTTGTTGACCTTGAGGAGTGCCTGGGTTGAGTTCCCGGGACCCACATGTTGGCTCAACACCATCCATAACTCTAGATCCAGGAAATCTGACCCTATCTTCTGACCTCTACGGGCACCAGGCATGTACATGGTGCACAGACATACACATGAGCAAAACATTCACATACATACAAATAAAAGTGTGAAGAATATTTTAAAATTTCTTTTTGGGAGCTGGAAAGATGGTTGAGTGGTGAAGCATATACCCTGGTCTTGAGGATCATGCTTGGGTTCCCAGAACTCACGTCAGGTAGTCCAAGTTGCTCCAGGGGATCCAAGCCCTCTCCTGAGAGCACCTATCCTTAATGTGCACACAGACCCACACCGACACACATTTCTAAAAAGTGACTTATGCTTGATTTTTATTTATGTATATGTGTCTCTGTCTGTATATGCATGTACATATATGCATGTCCATGAAGGACAGAGAGCATGCAGAATCTCCTGGAGCAGGAGTTACAGACAGTTGCGAACTGTCAGACAAGGGTGCTAACTTGGGTCCTCGGTAAAGGCATCAAATACTCCTGATTGTTGAGCTATCTTTCCAACCCCTAAATTCAATTATTTAGCAAATTCTACCGGGCCTATGACACACACTTCAAGGAATTCTTCAACAGAGGTTCCTAGTTCAGTTTTAGTCCATGGAACCCATACTTCCCAAGGATCAACTAGACCTGCTTCACTTAGAAAAGTACAGAAAGGACAGAGATCAAATAGGACTTTGGGTTGGTTCTACCTTTACAGCAGGAACTGCACTTTGAGGAGGACTGAGGACCTGTTAAGAGAAGTGAGGCACATGGGCTGGTGTCAGATGAATTAAGATGGTGGAGAAGTTAAAGTTAGGTGTGATCACTATAGTCTTCATGAAGGGCTTGAGAGATGGCTCTTTAACATAGGCTGGAGGCTCAGAAAAGGGAGGATGTAAGAGGACTGCAGCTACAGACTGCATAAGTGGTTCGGGAGCAGCAGTGCCCAGGACATGGGCAGGGCTAGTCAGCAGCAGGAACCAAAGCATAGAAGAAACAGAAACTTACATTACTTTTAGTTCAGAGGTCATCTGTTCGTTATTTATGATCTGTGGGAGGCCATTTTTTTCTGAGTTGAATTTCAAAACTTTTAAGAGCCATTGAAAAATAAACGTTCTGGAGTCTAACTTCTTGAGTTCTTTGTATATATTGGATATTATCCCTCTGTCAGATGTAGGATTGGTAAAGATCTGTTCCCAGTTTGTTGGTTGTCATTTTGTTGACAGTGTTCTTTGCCTTACAGAAACTTTGTAATTTTATGAGGTCCCATTTGTCAATGATCTTAGAGCATAAGCTATTGGTGTTCTGTTCAGGAGATTTTCCCCTGTGCCCATGTGCTCGTGACTCTTCCCCACTTTCTTTTCTGTAAGTTTCAGTATATCTGGTTTTATGTGGAAGTCCTTATGGGGTACAGAGATAAACAAAGAATATTCAACTGAGGAATATCGAATGGCTGAGAAGCATCTAAAGAAATGGTCAACATTCTTAGTCATCAGGAAGAATGCAAATCAAAACAACCCTGAGATTTCACCTCACACCAGTCAGAATGGTTAAGATCAAAAACTCAAGAGACTTGCCAAGAGGTGGTGGCGCACGCCTGTAATTCCAGCACTTGGGAGGCAGAGGCTGGCGGATTTCTGAGTTCGAGGCCAGCCTGGTCTACAGAGTGAGTTTCAGGACAGCCAGGGCTACACAGAGAAACCCTGTCTCGAAAAAAAAAAAAAACCTCAAGAGACAGCAGGTGCTAGTGAGGATGTGGAGAAAGAGGAACACTCCCCCACTGCTGGTGGGATTGCAAGCTGGTACAACCACTCTGGAAATCAGTTTGGCGGTTCCTTGGAAAATTGGGCATAATACTACGGGAGGACCCTGCTATACCACTTCTGGGAATATAACCAGAGGATTCTCCAACATGTAATAAGGACACATGCTCCACTATGTTCAAAGCAGCCTTATTTTTAATAGCCAGAAGCTGGAAAGAACCCAGATGTCCCTCAATAGAGGAATGGATACAGAAAATGTGGTACATTTACACAATGGAATACTACTCAGTTATTAAAAACAATGAATTCATAAAATTTTTAAGCAAATGGATGGAACTAGAAAATATCATCCTGAGTGAGGTAACCCACATGGTATGTACTCACGGAAAAATAGATATTAGCCCAGAAGCTTGGAATCCCAAGATATAATTCACAGACCAAATGAAGCTCAAGAAGAAGGAAGAACAAAGTATGGATACTCTGGTCCTTCTTAGAAGGGGGAGAGGGGACAAAATACCCACAGGAGGATATACAGAGACAAAGTGTAGAGCAGAGACTGAAGGAAAGACCATCCAGAGACTGCCCCTCCTAGGGATGTAGCCCATATACAGTTACAAAACCCAGACACTTGTGAATGCCCACAAGTGCTTGCTGACAGGAGCCTGAAATAGCTGTCACTTGGGAGGCTCTGCCAGTGCATGACAAATACAGAGGGGGACAGCCAGCCATTGAACTGAACACAGGTTCCCCAATGGAGGAGCTAGAGAAAGGACCCAAGGAACTGAAGGGGTTTGCAGTGCCATAAGAGGAACAACAGTTTTAACCACCCAGTATCCCCAGAGCTCCCAGGGACTAAACCACCAACCAAAGAGTACACATAGAGGGACCATGGCTCCAGCTGCATATGTAGCAGAGGATGGCTTTGTTGGATATCAAAGGAAAGAGAGGCCCTTGGTCCTGAGAAGGCTAGATGCCCCAGTACAGGGGAATGCCAGGACAGAGAGGAAGGAGTGGATGGATTGGTGAGCAGGGGGAGGGAGGATGGGTTAAGGGATTTTTGGAGGGGGAAAATCAGGAAAGGGGACAACATTTGAAATATAAATAAAGAATATATCTAATAAGAAGAAAGAAAAAGAAACTTTCCCTTACATTTTTACCCTCACTTAGTAAAAGCTTGGGGACCCAAAATGATTTCGAGTTAAAAGAGTGAACACTCTTTCGTCTATCTAGAAGACTGGTGTACATAGATTGATTGGACAGAGATGTTTTAGCACAATGAGAAGCACCTTTAAGTCTACACTTAAAAAACAACCAAAGAATATTTAAAACATTTTCTTAGACCTTTGTAACTTGTATAAACTTTAAACCTTTCATATCTAATCATTTGCCAGGAGACACAGGTGTTTGGTCATTGTGTAGTCACTGTAAAGTAAATTCCTTTAAATGGCAGGACAGGGAAATGTTACTTTGAAACCTGTTTGTGAGTGTATCTCCTTTTGGAGGCTTGTAGCTATCTTTCTCAGCTGGAGGCCTGGGAAAGTGGGGCTTGAGGCCTGGTTCTTACCTAAGAGGAGCCATCCCACCCCACCCCACCCAACCTCACCCACTATGCTTGCAGCAGTGAAAGCTATCAGTCAGTCAGTATCAGAGATCTGAGGAGAAATTATAGCCAGAAGCATAATCCAAATGATATCTATCAATTAAAATGACAGAGACTTCCCCATTACCTAGAGCAGTTACTTTAGGCCTGTCTAGGTTCGTTGGAACAGAAATGGTTGGTCTTTGGCTGTGATATAGGACATTTAATCTTCAGTTGACATACAGAGCAGTATAGGCCTTTGCCTGTCAGACCCAGGTCTGAGAAATTTTTCTTGTAGTGGGGTTTGGGGAAACTGTTGACTAGGCAAAGTACAGCAATCAACCCCAAAATGTCCCCTTTGAGCAGAGCTCTGGTAGCAGCAGAGGCATAGGGCAGTTTGGCATTACCACAATTCAGATGGGTTGTTGTGCCCCACCTGTCTTATTAAGGGTTTCCACTAGGAAGGGGCAGTTCTATTATGGGAAACTTTTTTATTAAGTATTTTAATACGTCTTATTCAGCAGATATCTGAAGAGTTTGAGAACCATCTATCCATTAAATATATCTGATAGTAGGCTTAACCTTGACAAGATGGCTCAGTGGTTAAGAACACTGACTGCTCTTTCGAAGGTCCTGAGTTCAAATCCCAGCACCCACATGGTGGCTCACAACCATCTTTAATGAGATCTGACACCCTCTTCTGTAGTGTTTGAAGACAGCTACAGTGTACTTACATATAATAAATAAATATTAAAAAAAACCATATAGACCGCTATATAAAGCTTGCCATTAAATGAATTGCATAATAGTAAATGAGTTAGTAGCTTTTATATAATTAGGAATTTATACCTTTATTCATGTTAAGTTTGAACTTTAATTTTTTTAATTTAAAATAGTACAAGTTTATTTTCTCACAGTTCAGAAGGCAAAAACTCCAAAATAAGGTACCAGAAGATCTTTGCTCTCTTTAAAGGTTTGCAGGAAGAATCCTTTCTTTTGTCATCAGAACTTTAAAATGTTGAGTTAAAGATTTAATTGAATTACCTTTAGCATCAAAACAGAATATCACAGTTTTCTGAATGACTTATTTTATCCAAAAGTTTAACAAACTAAACTTTATTTTTTTTTTTAACTTTTAACTTTTTGTTAAGCTAAAGTTTAACAAAGTGAACAGAGATAAAGAAACTGGACAAATATTACTGTGAACCTGAGTAGGTCTTAGGAATTATAAATCGTATTTATCAAATATACCTTATTTATTAAGCATGTTTGTTACTTATCCAAGTTTTGTAGAAGTCTGGTGTTGAATAATTAGCAAATACATAAGTAATCAGATATATATCTTAATTGTCTTTTGTTAATTTGAATAAACCTTTATAACACTATATTTTTATCATCATACAAAAATTCATACCAATCTAAAATATTTGAGACCTGCTGATGTGTTCGTAATCTAAAATGAGACATGATGATAAGCAGAGGGTTCAGGAAATTTTAATTGTTGCTTCATAGCATGTGGTCATCTCAAGATGGCGAAGTCACATGGCATGTACTCCTTAGCCTTAGCAAAGAAGGCCATCAACCATGCGGCTGGTGTTTAAAATATCTAGCTTCCTAAACAAAAGTAGAATCCAAGTTACATATACAATATAATCTAGACAAGAAATCAATCACATATATAGTAAGCCTTTAGTTACAAGGTTTTTTTCTTTTTTCTTTTTTCTTTTTTCTGTAGACCAGGCTGGCGTTGAACTCAGAAATCCACCTGCCTCTGCCTCCCAAGTGCTGGGATGAAAGGCGTGTGCCACAACCGCCTGGCCTAGTTACAAGTTTTAACATAAATTTTGTTACAAATTTTATAAATTTTAAACCACACCCAATAAATTTACAAATCCTGAGATAGAGTTTATAGCATAATCTTAAGAGTTTAATTTTTGAGAGCAGAGTGCAGAAAAATCATAGATATAAAAGATTTTTTTAAGAGTGGGAAGTAGAACCTTAGAGAGAAGAGACTTTGGAAGTGTAGAGCAGAGCGAGTTTAGATATGAGAGATTTGGGGGTCATTTGTGTGTGCAGTGGCAGAAGTTATGACGATTTGTGAGAATTGGTATGTACTGAGGCCATGCTGTCATAATAAAATCTAAGTCCTCGGCAGAAGAGAGAGGAGTGGCCAAATGGAGCCTGTGTACAGGGAGGGCGTTTCCAGAGGGAGCTGAGAGCGGAAGCAGGCTGAGTGACTGGACTGCAGGCTGGAGCAGGAGATAGCTGCAGTTCCTAGTGGAAGGCAAGGGGAAACCAGCAGAGAGCAGGGGAGAAAGAACCAGTGAGTGACTTCAGTAAAGCCACTCAACGAGGAGCAGCAGGCCAGAGCTGAAAGATGCAAATTCAAAGTTGCCCACATGGTGAGCACACCAAGGGCATAGCAGTCTCCAGGAGCCTGAGAGGTGCTTATGACATAGAGATAAGGAGAGGAATGGTTAAGGGACACAGACAAACAAGCAAGAACTCCACCTGTGGCAGGGCTCCACTCACACAGAGAAGATGCAGGATGGCAGAGGGAGCTTAATTTTCATGGCTAATAAACTAAAGAGCAAAATTTTGGGCCATGTCAGTTGGGTACATCCTTATCTGCTGAGTCCTGCCGTGGAAGGGTCGGCATGACAGTTTCCCACCCCTGGAGCAGAGCCAGCAGGACAAGGATCTCCAGAGTGCTGAAGGTTGCTGTGGGTGTGAAGCTTGTTTGTAGTATAATGTACATAGTTTACTTTATGTTCCTCCTTTGGGAACCAGTCTCCATGCCAAGGTTAATGGCACCATGATAATTAGAACTGGCACAAGTTTGGGAGGCAAGGGTGTGTCTAATGTCCTTAGCAAGATGGTAAATGTTGTGGCCTTCAAGACAGCCCTTAAGGCAAAGGGAAAGACCTCTAAAAACAAAAGTTCAAGAACATATAATTTTCAATTATACAAAATATAAGGATACGATATGAATTATATGAGGGGCTTCACAGACCCAAAAGCATAGAGGCAGCTGTACTATAAGCCAGCTTGTCAGAAAGATACAAATACAGGCAGATTCCTGAGTTCAAGGTCAGTCTGGGACAGAGCAAATTTAGATCCAGTTGTGGTGAGAGTGGTGATCTCAAAGCTAGATCCCACCCAGCTTGCTTATTGTCTATGCTTACAAAGGCAAGCAGATCTTTGAGTCCATTTGCTATGTCAAAAAAAATGTACTTGCTGTCTCTTCCTAAGAGTCAAGGGGACTAAGTTTATAAAATGCTAAGTTTATAACATTTTGATTCAGGGATAATCAAAAGGCAACCTGGGGAAATGATTGACTTGCTATGTACATAAAGGACTGGGAGAGCCAGCTCAAGCAGAACACAGAAGCTGCCAGCTTGTGACCAAGGTCAGGACCCTTCTCCAAGCCCAGGTCTGTCCTTGGCACTTATCTGCCTATCACTACTAAGGCTTTGGCTGGGCTCTCTAAATGGCTTTCTGGAGACAATCAGTTAAATTCTACCAGAAACATAACTGTCAGGTTTCAGACCCAGGACAAGGGGCTGAGGTAAATATTTAACATACCAAAAAGGACTTGGTCTCCAGGTTCTTCCAGCATCCCTCAGTCCCTGCCTGTTGCAGGACATGGCTGCATACCCCACCCCACCTTCTATGTGAACTTTCCAACCCCAGAGCTGGGCTTCTTCTCACCCAGTGGCTCTTTATTTGATAATCCAGACACTTTGGTTCTCTCCTCTCTCTGCATCTCTCTTCTCTAACTGTACACAATCTTCCTCTATTTCTCTTCTCCCTTCCCTGTTTTCCTATGCATGACCACTTCATTGATGCCCCCTCTTGTGTGATCTGTGAACTTGCCCATAAGATACCCCCAAATAAACCTGCCTTCATACTTTAATTAGGCTTGAATTGGCTCATTTTGTCAACTAAGATAACTTATCAGTAACCCCTGAAGCAGAGTGTGATATCAGCTTTTTATATAATGCCAGTGGTTAAAGCAATAGCTCAGAGAATTAATCCCTTATGCCTTATCAGTTACTTATTCTTCCTTCCTTCTTCATCTCCTACTGGAATTACATACTAACAAGATAATGGTATTATAAAAATGAAGCATGTCAATGATATGTAACTCCGTATTTACATGAAAATATATATTTAATGATGGAAAAAGAATGTCTTATCGGTAAAGAGCCTATAAAACTATTATGCTACTAAATAAAAGCATGTTGATTACTTGTTCTATATGAATAATAATTAGCTGAATCCCAGTTCAAAAACACAGAAAATACTTTCAACAAAACAGAATATAAATTTCATAACATAAAAAGATGACTATAAAGGTACAAGAAGCTTACAGAATACCAAATAAATTTTGCCAGAAAAGAAAATCCTCCTGCCACATACTAACACTAAATATACACTACAAAGGAAAATTATTAAGCTGCAAAGGGGAAAGGCCAAGTAGCATATAAAGGCAGAGATGTCAGAATTATACTCACTTCTCAACAGAGACTCTAAAAGCTAGAAGGGCCTAGACAGATGTCTTGCAACTTCTAAAAAAAAAAAAAACAAAAAACACACACAGATGCCAAACTAGATTATTATACTCAGCAAAACTCTCAATCACCATAGATGAAGGAAACAAGATATTCTGTGACAAAACCAAATTTAAACAATATCTATCCACAAATCCAGCCCTACAGAAAATACTAGAAGGAAAACCCCAACCCAAGAAGGCTAACTACACCCAATCTCACACCAGCAAAAACAAAAGAAGGGAAGTACAACACACACACACACACACACACACACACACACACCCCACATTACCACTACCACCACAGACATCAAAATAACAAGAATTAACTTCATTAGCCATTAATATCCTCAGCATTAATGAACTCAGCTCCCCAATAAAAAGATACAAGCTAACAGAATCGATGAGGAAAAAGAATCCATTATTCCATTGCATACAAGAAACATACTTCAGCATCAAAGATAAACATTATCTCAGAGTAAGGGGTTAGAAAAAGGTATTCTAAGCAAATAGACCTA